>NC_069440.1:40276335-40298225 GCF_026875155.1 Cherax quadricarinatus
TAAACGGTTTTTCGGTGTACTGTATGGTCTTGTGTGTTACTGTACGGGGGTCTTCTGTGTTACTGACGGTCTTCGGGTTTTTTACTGAAAGGGTTTCTGTGTTACTTTTACTGGTTTTTCTGTGTTACTGTACTGTTTCTGGGTTACTGTACTGGTCTTCGGTGTTATTTAAATTGTCTTTTGTGTTACTGTACTGGTCTTCTGGGGTTATGTACTGGTCATCTGTGTTATGCACGGGGGTCTTGTGTTACTGTACTGGTCTTCTGTTACTGTACTAGTCTTCTGTGTTACTGCACTGGTCTCTGTGTTATCCCACGGGTTTTCTTTTTGGTTACTGTAGTGGTTTTGTGTTACTGTACGGGGTCTTTGTGTTACTGTATGGTTCTTCTGTGTTACTGTACGGGTCTTCTGTGTTACTGTACTGGTTTCTGTGTTACTGTACGGGTCTTCTGTGTTACTGTACTGGTTTTTCTGTTTTAAATGTACGGGGTCTTCTGTGTTACTGTACGGGTTTCTTCTGTTTTTACTTTTTACTGGTCTTTGTTTTAAATGTACTGGTCTTCTGTTTTTTCTGTACTGGTCTTCTTGTTACTGTAGGGCTTCTGGTTATTTACTGGTCTTTGTTTTAAATGTACTGGTGTTCTGTTTTTACTGTACTGGTCTTTGTGTTATTTGTACTGGTTCTTCTTTTGGTTACTGTACTGGTCTTCTGTTTTTACTTTTAGGGTTTCTTTGGTTACTGTAAGGGTTTCTTCTGTTTACTGTACTGGTCTTCTGTGTTACTGTATTGGTCTTCGGGTTTTACTGTACTGGTTTTTCTTTGTTACTGTACTGGTTTCTGTGTTCCTGTACTGGTCTTCTGTGTTACTGAAACGGTCTTCTGTGTTACTGTTTGGGGTTTCTGTTTTTAAAAGTACGGGGTTTCCTGTTACGTACTGGCCCTTTGTGTTACTTTTACGGGGTTTTTCTGTGTTACTGTATGGTTTCTGTTTTTACTGTATGGTCTTTTTTGTGTTACTGTTTATGGTCTTCTGTGTTACTTTTCGGGTTTCTTCTGGGTTATGTCCCGGTCTTGTGTTACCCCACTGGTTTGTGTTACTGTACGGGTCTTCTTTTTACTGAAATGGTCTTCTGTGTTATTTGCAGGTTTCATCTGTGTTATGCACTGGTTTTTGTGTTCTTTTTACTGGTCTTTGGGGTTACTTTTATGGTCTTTGTGTTTCTTACTGGTTTCCCTGTGTTCTGAAAGGTCTTTGTGTTAGTACTGCTCTTCTTGTTACTGTACGGGTTTTTTCTGTGTTACTGTATGGTCTTCTGTTTTTACTGTATGGTCTTTGTGTTACTGTAGGGTTTTTCTGGGGTTACTGTACGGGTTTCGTTTTAATTACTGGTCTTTTGTGTTTATTTTTACTGGTTTTCTGTGATACTGTTTGGTTTTTCTGTGTTACTGTATGGTTTCGGGGTTTTTATTTAAATGGTCTTTGTGTTACTGTACTGGTTTTCCCTGTTTTACTGTACGGGTTTCCTGTTTTAAACTGTATGGTCTTCTGGGTTACTGTCCTGGTCTTCTGTGTTACTGAAATGGTTTCCCTGTTTTCTGTACTGGTCTTCTGTGTTATTTGAAATGGTCTTCTGTGTTATTTACTGGTCTTTGTGTTCTTTTATGGTCTTTGTGTTACGTATTGGGTCTTTCTGTGTTACTGAATGGTTTTCTGTGTTATGAAAGGGTCTTTTCTGGTTACGGTATTGGTCTTTTTGTTTTAAAGTACGGGTCTTCGTGTTACTGTATGGTCTTCTGTTTTAAACTGAAACTGGTCATCGTGTTACTGCACGGTTCTTGTGTTACTTTTTGGTCTTCTGTGTTACTTACTGGTCTTCTGTGTTACGGGCCATGTTCATCTGGTTACTGCACTGGTTTTTGTGTTACTTTTCTGGTCTTTGTTTTAAATGTACTGGTCTTTTTTTTTTACTGTATGGTCTTCGTGTTATTTGTACTGGTCTTCTTTTTTTCTGTATGGTTTCTGTGTTAGGAAATGGTTTTTCTGGGGTTATGTACTGGTTTTTCTGTGTTCTGTACTGGTCTTTGTTTACTTTACTGGTTTTCTGTGTTACTGTATGGTCTTTGTGTTACTGTACTGGTTTCTGTTTTTCTTTTATGGTCTTCTTTTTTTCTGTTTTGGTCTTCTGTGTTATGTACGGGTCTTCTTTGTTACTGTACTGGCCCTTCTGTGTTATTTTCTGGTTTTCCTGTGTTATTTGAAACTGGTTTTCCTGTGTTACTGTATGGTTTTCTGTGTTACTGTATTTGGTTTCTTCGTGTTACTGTACTGGTTTTTGTTTTACTGTACTGGCCCTTCTGTGTTCCTTTTATTTGGTCTTCTGGGTTACTGTAGGGGTTCTTCTGTGTTACTTTTATGGTTTTTTTGTTTTTACTGTACGGGTTTTCTTTGTGTTACTTTTATGGTTTTGTGTGTTACTGTATGGTCTTCGGGTTTTTCTGTACGGGGTTTTGGGTGTTTTTTACTGAGGTTTTGGGGTGTTACTGTTATTTGGTTTTGTGTGTTACGTACGGGTCTTCTGTTTTAAACTGAAACTGGTTTTGTGTGTTACTGTATGGTTTTGTGTGTTACTGTAGGGGTTTTGTGTGTTACTGTACGGGTCTTCTGTGTTATGTACTGGTTTTGTGTGTTACTGTACTGGTTTTGTGTGTTACTGAAACGGTTTTGTGTGTTACGGGACTGGTTTCTGTGTTACTGTACTGGTCTTCTGTTTTACTGCATTTGGGTCATCTGTTTTACTGCACGGGGCTTCTGTGTTACTGTACTGGTCTTTGTGTTACTGTCCTGGTTTCTGTGTTACTGTATGGTTTCTTTTTTTTTACGGTACTGGTCTTCTGTTTTAACTGTACGGGGTCTTTTTTTGAAACTGTAGGGGTCTTCTGTGTTTGAACGGTCTTCGTGTTACTGTACTGGTCTTCTGTGTTACTGAAACTGGTTTCGGGTGTTACTGTAGGGTTTCTTCTGTGTTACTGTACTGGTCATCTGGGTTACTGTATTTGGTTTCTGTGTTATGTACGGGGTCTTTGTTTTAAACTGTATGGTCTTCTGTTTTTCTGTTACGGGGCTTCTGGGGTTACTGTACTGGTTTTGTGTTATGTACGGGTTTTCTGTTTTACGTTGGTCTTGTATGTTATGTACTGGTCTTCTTTTTTTCTGTACTGGTCTTCTGTTTTTCTTTATGGTCTTCTTTTGTTACTGTTTGGTCTTCTGTGTTCTTTTTACTGGTCTTGTGTGTTACTGACTGGTCTTCGGGTTTTTCTGTATTTGGGTCTTCTGGGTTACTGTAGGGTCTTCTGTTTTTTCTGTAGGGTTTTCTGTTTTTACTGTATGGTTTCTGTGTTATGTACTGGTCTTGTGTGTTACTGTACGGGTTTCTTCTGTGTTACTTATGGTTTTTTTCTGTTTTATTTGTATGGTTTCTGGTTACTTTTAGGTTTTTGTGTGTTACTGTATGGGTCTTCTGTGTTATGTATTTGGTCTTTTTGTTTTTGGGTAGGGTTTCGGTTTTTACTGAAAGGGGTTTTTTGTTACTGTACGGGTCTTTTTGGGGTTTACGGTACTGGTCTTGTGTGTTACTGTACTGGTTTTCTGTTTTAAAGTACTGGTTTCTGTGTTACTGTACTGGTCTTCTGTGTTATTTGTACTGGTCTTTTTGGTGTTACTGTACTGGTCTTCTGTGTTACTTTTTATTTGGTCTTGGGGTTTTTACTGTACTGGTCTTCTGTTTTTCTTTATGGTCTTCTGTGTTACTTTTACTGGTTTTTGGGGGTTTTTACTGTACTGGTTTTCTGTTTTTACTGTACGGGTTTTTTTCTGGTTACTGAAATGGTCTTCTGTGTTACGGTTCTGGTTTCTGTGTTATTTTTTTGGTTTTCTGTTTTACTGTACTGGTCTTCTGTGTTACTGTACGGGTTTCTGTTTTTACTGTACGGGGTCTTCTGTTTTTTACTGTTCGGGTTTTCTGTGTTACTGAAATGGTCTTCTGTGTTACTGTACTGGTCTTTTTGTGTTACGTACGGGTCTTGTGTGTTACTGTACGGGTTTCTGTGTTACTGTACTGGCTTCTGTGTTATGTATGGTTTTTCTGTGTTACTTTTTACGGTCTTCTGTTTTTACTTTTACTGGTCTTCTGGGTTACTTTACTGGTCTTCTGTTTTAAACTGTACGGGTTTTTCGGGGTTTTAAAGGTTCTGGTCTTCTGGGGTTACTGTTCTGGTTTTCCCTGTGTTACTGTACTGGTTTTTTTTTGTTACTTTTACTGGTCTTTGTGTTACTTTTACTGGTCTTCTTTTGGTTTGCTTTTCGGGTTCTTCGGTTTTTCTGAAACTTGTTTCTTTTTTTACTTTTACTGGTCTTCTGTGTTACGGTATGGTCTTTTTTGTTTTAAATGTACGGGGCTTATGTGTTACTGTATGGTTTCGGTGTTACTGTACTGGTCTTCTGTTTACTGTATGGTCTTCTGTTTTTAATGTATGGTCTTGTGTGTTCCCTGTATGGTCTTCTGTGTTCTGTATGGTCTTGTGTGTTACTGTCCCGGGCTTTTTGTTACTGTACTGATTTCTGTGTTATGTACTGGTCTTTGTGTTACTTTTACTTGTTTTCCCTGTTTTACTGTACGGGCTTCTGTGTTACTGAAACTTTTTCTTTGTGTTACTGTAACTGGTCTTCGTGTTACGGGACTGGTCTTTGTGTTACTGTATGGCCCTTCTGTGTTATTTTACTGGTCTTCTGTGTTACGGGTATGGTTTCTGTTTTATGAAATGGTTTTTCTGTGGGGTTCCCTGTACTGGTCTTTGTGTTACTGTACTGGTCTTCTGTTTTACTTTTGGGTCTTGTGGGTTTCTGTATGGTTTCTGTGTTACTTTTACTGGTCTTCTGTTTTCTGTATGGTCTTTTGTTTTTACTGTACGGGTTTTTTCTGTGTTACTGTACTGGTTTTCTGTGTTTGTACTGGTCTTCTGTTTTTATTACTGGTCTTGTGGGGTTAATGTATGGTCTTCTGTGTTATGTACTGGTTTTTCTTTTGTTACTGTACTGGTTTTTCTTTTGTTTTGTACTGGTTTTCTGTGTTACTGAAATGGTTTTTCTGGTTACTTTTACTGGTCTTTTTGTGTTACGGGTATGGTTTCTGTGTTACTGTACTGGTTTTTTCTGTTTTCTGTATGGCTTCTTTTTTCTGTACTGGTCTTGTTTTTTCTGTATGGTCTTCTGTTTTTCTGTAGGGTTTTCGGGTGTTACTGTACTGGTTTTCGGTTTTTACTGTTCCCTGGTTTTTGGATACTTTACGGGTTTCTTCTGTGTTACTTTTATGGTCTTCTGTGTTACTGAACTGGTCTTCTGTGTTTGTATGGTCTTCTGTGTTACTTTATGGTCTTCGTGTTACGTACTGGTCTTGAATTTTTACTGTACTGGTCTTCTGTTTTTACTTTTACTGGTCTTCTGTTTTAACTGAGGGTCTTCTTTTGTTACTTTACTGGTCTTCTGTGTTATGTATGGTCTTGTGTTTTTACTGTACTGGTTTTCTGTGTTACGGGAATGGTCTTCTGTTTTTATTTTTAATGGTCTTCTGTGTTTTTACGGGTTTTTTCTGTGTTACTGTACTGGTCTTCTGTGTTACTGTATGGTCTTGTGTTTTTAAGGTATGGTCTTCTGTTTTAACTTGTTGGTCTTCTGTGTTTTTTTACTGGTCTTCTGTGTTACTTTTAGGGTTTCTTGTGTTTTAAATTTTTGGGTTTCTTCTGTTTTTATGTACTGGTCTTCTGTGTTACTTTTCGGGGTTTCTGTTTTTTGAAAGGGGTTCTGTTACTTTTACTGGTTTGTGTGTTCTGTAGGGGGTCTTGTGTTTTTACTGTACTGGTCTTCGTGTTACTGTACTGGTCTTCTGTGTTACTGTACTGGCCCTTCTGTGTTACTGTACTGGTCTTCTGTGTTACTGTACTGGTCTTCTGTGTTATTTGTCCTGGTCTTGTGTTTTACTTTTTAGGGTTTCTTCTGTGTTACTGAAAGGGTTTCGGGGTTACTTTTACTGGTCTTTGTGTTATGAAATGGTTTCTGTGTTCTGTACTTTTTTTCTGTGTTACTGTACTGGTCTTCTGTGTTTACTGTTCTGGTCTTCTTTTGTTACTGTTCTGGTCTTCTGTTTTTACTGTAGGGTCTTCTGGGGTTACTGTTATGGTTTCGGTGTTATGTACGGGTTTCTGTGTTACGGTTCTGGTCTTCTGTGTTACTGTCCTGGTTTCTGTGTTACTGTACTGGTCTTCTGTTTTAAATGTACTGGTCTTGGTGTTATTTGTATGGTCTTCTGTGTTACGTACTGGCCCTTCTGTGTTACTGTATGGTTTTTCTGTTTTTATTTTACGGGTTTCTGTTTTTACTGTACGGGTTTTCCCTGGGTTACTGAAAGGGCCCTTTTTTGTTACGTTACTGGTCTTCTGTTTTCTGTTTGGTCTTCTGTGTTCTGTTCTGGTCTTCTGTGTTACTTTTCTGGTTTTGGGTGGGGGGGTTTACTTTTACTGGTCTTCTGTGTTACTGTACTGGTTTCGGTTGTGTACTGGTCTTCTGGGTTACTGTATTGTCTTCGTGTTTACTGTAGGGGTTTCTGTGTTACTTACGGGTTTCTTTGTGTTACTGTCTGGTTTTTCTGTGTTACTGTACTGGTCTTCTGTGTTACTGTACTGGTCTTCTGTGTTACGGTACTGGTCTTCTGTTTTACTGTATGGTCTTTTTTGTGTTACTGTACTGGTTTTGGTTACGGTTTGGTCTTGTGTGTTCTGTACTGGTTTTTGTGTTACTGTACTGATCTTCTTTTAAACTGTACGGGTTTCTGTGTTACTTTTACTTTTTCTTTGTTTTACGTAGGGGCCTTTCTGTTTTAAACTTTTCGGGTCTTCTTTTGTTATTTTACTGGTCTTCTGTGTTTGTTCTGGTCTTCTGTGTTACTGACTGGTTTTCTGTTTTAAATTACGGGTCTTCTGTTTTACTGTACTGGTCTTTGTGTTACTGTACTGGTCTTCTGTTTTTTACTTTTCGGGTTTTTCCCTGTGTTACTTTTATGGTTTTTTGTGTTACTGTACTGGTCTTGTGTTCCCTACTGTACTGGTCTTCTGTTTTACTGTATGGTCTCTTTTTTTCTGTATGGTCTTCTGTGTTATTGTACGGGTTTTTTCTGTTTTTACTGTACTGGTCTTCGTGTTATGTATGGCCCTTTTTGTTTTAAATGAAAGGGGCTTGTGTGTTACTTTTACGGGTTCTTCTGGGGTTACTGTTATGGTTTTGTGTTACTTTTACTGGTCTTCTGTGTTTCTGTACTGGTTTTCTGTTTTTCCCTGTACGGGTCTTCTGTTTTTTCTGTATGTCTTGTGTTTTACTGAAACTGGTCTTCTTTTTTTTACTGTATGGTCTTCTGTTTTACTGTACGGGTTTCTTCTGTGTTACTTTACGGGTCTTTTTGTGTTACTGTATGTTTCTGTGTTCTGTACTGGTTTCTGTGTTTGTACTGGTCTTCTGTGTTTTTGTACTGGTCTTCTGTGTTACTGTACGGGTCTTGTGTTTTTAAGTACTGGTCTTGTGTGTTACTGTACTGGTTTCGGTTTTAACTGTACTGGTCTTCTGTTTTTCTGTACGGGTCTTCTGTGTTACTGTCCCGGTTTCTGTGATACTGTACGGGTTTTTGTGAAATTTGTATGGTTTTCTGTGTTACTGTCTGGTCTTCTGTGTTACTTTTCTGGCCCTTCTGTTTTTATGTAGGGGCTTCTGTGTTACTGTATTGGTCTTCTGTGTTATTTACTGGTTTCTGTGTTACTGAAATTGGTTTTTCTGTTTTAAATGTATGGTCTTTCTGTGTTTTTGTATGGTTTTTTGTGTTACTTTTACTGGCCCCTTTGTGTTCTGTACTGGTCTTCTGTGTTATGTATTGGTTTCTGTGTTACTGTATGGTTTCTGTGTTACTGTATGGTTTTTCTGTGTTACTTTTATGGTTTTCTGTGTTACTGTAGGGTTTCTTCTGTGTTACTGTATGGTCTTCTGTTTTAAACTGTACTTTCTTCTGTTTTTATTTGAAAATGGTCTTCTGTGTTACTGAAAATGGTCTTGGTGTTACTTTTACTGGTCTTCTTTTGTTATGTCTGATTTCTGTGTTCTGTAGGGTCTTCTGTGTTTTGTATGGCCCTTTCTGTGTTACTTTTCTGGTTTTTCTGTTTTTACTGTAGGGTCTTCTGTGTTACGTACGGTTTTCTGTGTTACTGTATGGTTTTCTGTTTTATGTACGGGTCTTTGTGTTACTTTTATGGTTTCTGGTTACTGTATGGTTTTCTGTGTTACTGTACTGGTTTTTCTGTTTTAAATGTACGGGGCTTCGGGTGAACGGGTACTGGTCTTCGGGTGTTACTGTATGGTCTTGTGGCTACGGGAATGGTCTTGTGTTTTAAATGTACGGTCTTCTGTGTTCTTTTACTGGTCTTCTGTGTTACTGTAGGTTTTTTTTTTTGTGTTACTGTAGGTCTTCTGTGTTTATTTGTAGGGGTTTATGGGGGTTATTTACGGGTTTCTTGGGTGTTACTTTTACTGGTCTTCTGTGTTACTGTACTGGTTTCTGTGTTACGTACTGGTCTTCTGTGTTTCTGTAGGGGTTTTTGGTTACTGTACTGGTCTTCTGTGTTACTGTATGGTCTTGTGTGTTATGTACTGGTCTTTGTGTTATGAAATGGTCTTCTGTGTTACTGTACTGGTTTTTCGGTTTACTGTACGGGTTTCTTGTGTTTTAAACTTTTACTGGTTTTCTTTTAAATGTACTGGTCTTCTGTTTTTACTGTACTGGTCTTTGTGTTACTGTACGGGTTTCTGTGTTACTGTACGGGTTTGTGTTTTTCTGTACTGGTTTTTGTGTGTTATGTACTGGCTTTTTGTGTTATTTGTACTGGTCTTCTGTGTTACTGTACTGGTTTCTTGTTACTGAAATGGTTTCTGTGTACTTTTACGGGGTTTTTTCTGTTTTAATGTACTGGTCTTCTGTTTTTCTGTATGGTTTTCGGGTGTTACTTTTACGGGTTCTTCTGTTTTTCTGTATGGTTTTGTGTTACTTTTACTGGTCTTCTGTGTTACTGTATTGGCCTTCTTGTTACTGTACTGGTTTCGGGGGGTTTAACTTTCTGGTCTTCTGTTTTAATGAAATGGTTTCTGTGTTACTGAATGGTCTTTGTGTTAATGTATGGTCTTCTGTGTTACTGTTTTGGTCTTCTGTGTTATGAAATTGGTCTTCTGGAAAATGTACTGGTCTTCGGTTACTGTTCTGGTTTTCGGTGTTACTGAAATGGTTTTTCTGTGTTATGTACGGGTCTTCTTTGTTACTGTACTGGTCATTTTGTGTTACGGGCATGGGTCTTGTGTTACTGTACTGGCTTCGGTGTTATGTACTGGTCTTCGTTTTTCTGAAATGTTCTTCGGTGTTACTCCCAATGGTCTTGTGTTACTGTACGGGTTTTTGTTTTTCCCTTTTAAGGGGGCTTTGTGTTACTGAAATGGTTTTTCGGGGTGTTATTTGTACTGGTCTTCGGGGTTACTGTACGGGGTTTTGTGTTACTTTTAGGGGTTTTTCTATTTTTAATGTAGGGGTTTCCCTGTGTTACTGTACTGGTTTTTGTTTTTCTGTACTGGTCTTCTGTGTTACTTTTATGGTCTTCTGGTTACGAAACTGGTCTTCTGTGTTATGTACGGGTTTTGGGTTTTCTGTCTGGTCTTGTGGTTACTGTACTGGTCTTCTTTTGTTATTTGTACGGGGTCTTCTGTGTTCTGTACTGGTTTTGGGTTTTACTGTACTGGTCTTCTGTTTTATGTACTGGTTTTGTGTGTTATTGTATGGTTTTGTGTGTTCTGTAGGGTTTTGTGTGTTTATTTTACGGGTTTCCTTCTGTTTTACTGTACGGGTTTTTGTGGGTTTACTGTAGGGTTTTGGTTTTTACTGTATGGTTTTGTGTTTTACTGTACTGGTTTTCCCTGTGTTACTTTTAGGGTTTTTTGTGGTTATGTAGGGTTTTGGTGTTACTGTACTGGTTTTGTGTGTTACTTACTGGGTTTTCTGTTTTTATGTAGGTTTCTGTGTTACTGCATGGTCAACTGTGTTACTGCACTGGTCTTCTGTGTTTTTGTACTGGTCTTTGTGTTACTGTACGGTTTCTTCTGTTTTAACGTATGGTTTTTCGGGTGTTATGTCTGTCTTCTGTGTTACTGTATGGTCTTTTTGTGTTACGGGATGGTCTTCGGTGTTACTGTACTGGTCTTTGTTTACTTTTATGGTCTTCTGTGTTACTGTACTGGTTTTTCGTTTTTCTGTCTGGTTTCTGTTTTTACTTTTATTTGGTTTGGGGGTTTTTTACGGGTAGGGTTTCATCTTTTTTTTACTTTTACGGGTTTTCTGTGTTACTGTTTGGTCTTCTGTGTTATTTGTACGGGTTTCTTTTTGTGTTACGTACTGGTCTTCTGGGTTTTTGTATGGTTTCTGTGTTTACTTTTAATGGTCTTCGTGTTACTGTATTTTGGGTTTTGTGTTTTTACTTTTACGGGGTCTTCTTGTTTACGGTACTGGTCTTCGTTTTTACGTCCCGGTCTTCTGTTTTTACTGTACGGGTTCTTCTGGTTATTGTATGGTTTCTGTGTTCTGTACTGGTCTTTTTGTGTTACTGTTTTGGTCTTGTGTGTTACGTCGGGGTCTTCTGTGTTACTTTTACTGGTCTTTTGTGTTACTGTACGGGTTTCTTCTGTGTTACTTTTACTGGTTTTCTGTTTTTTTATTTTATGGTTTCTGTGTTACGTACGGTTTGTGGGGTTATTTTGTACTGGTCTTCTGGTTTACTGTATGGCTTGTGTGTTACTGAAATGGTTTCTTTTTTCTGTAGGGATCTTCTGTGTTTTTCTGTATGGTTTTTGTGTTACTTATGGTTTTTTTCTGTTTTTACTGTATTTGGTTTCTGTGTTATTTGTACTGGTCTTCTGTGTTACTGTACTGGTCTTTTTGTGTTACTTTTACGGGTCTTCTGTGTTACTGTACGGGGTCTTCTGTGTTATTTTCTGGTTTCTGGGTTATTGTATTTGGTTTCTTCTGTTTTACTGTATGGTCTTCTTGTTACTGAAATTGGTCTTTTTGTTTTAAAAAATGTACTGGTCTGTGTGCACTGTACTGGTCTTCTGTGTTACTGTATGGTCTTCTGTTTTTATTTGTACTGGTTTCGTTTTTCTTTTAGGGTTTTCTGTGTTACTGTACTGGTTTCTGTTTTTACGTAGGGTCTTCTGGGGTTCTGTATGGTTTTGGGTGTTTTTAATGTATGGTCTTTGGGGTTTTCTGTACTGGTCTTTCTGTTTTTACTGTACTGGTTTTGTGTTTCTGTCCCGGTTTTCTTTTGTTACTGTACTGGTCTTTGTGTTACTGTACTGGTTTTGGGGGGGTTTTAAACTGTACTGGTTTCTGTGTTACTGTAGGGTTTCGGGTTTTTCGTACGGGGTCTTCTGTGTTTCGGTAGGGTTTCTTTGTGTGTTACTGTACTGGTCTTTTTTTAAATTGTACGGGTTTCTTCTGTGTTACTGTATGGTTTTCCCGGTTACTGTACTGGTTTCTGGTTACTGAAATGGTCTTGGGGTGTTACTGTACTGGTCTTGTGTGTTACTGTACTGGTCTTTGTGTTTACTTTTACTGGTCTTCTGTTTTACTGTATTTGGCTTCTGTTTTTTATTTTTTTACTGGTCTTCTGTGTTACTGTTTTTGGTCTTCTGTTTTTTAACTGAAATGGCTTGTGTGTTACTGAAAGGGTCTTCTGGTTACTGTACTGGTCTTCTGTGTTACTGAAATGGTTTTTTCTGTGTTACTGTTGGTCTTCTGTGTTACTGTATGGTCTTCTGTTTTTATGAAACGGGTTTTCTTCTGTGTTATGTTTGGTCTTTGTGTTACTGTTCGGGTCTTCTGTGTTATGTACGGGTTTCGGTTACTGTACGGGTTTCTTCTGTTTTTCTGTATGGTCTTTGTGTTACTGTTCGGGGTCTTTGTTTTTTTTTTTTTTTACTTTTATGGTCTTCTGTTTTAAACTTTTACTGGTCTTCTGTGTTACTGTAGGGTCTTGTGTGTTACTGTAGGTCTTCTGTGTTACTTTTATGGTTTTTCGGGTTTACTGTACGGGTTCTTCTGTGTTACTGTATTTGGTCTTCTGTTTTTCTGTACTGGTCTTCTGTGTTTTGTACTGGTCTTCTGTGTTACGGGAATGGTCTTTTTGGTTTACGGGTTCTGGCCCTTCTGTGTTACTGTTCTGGTTTTGTGTTACTGTATTGGTCTTGTGTGTTACGGGTTATTTGGTCTTCTGTGTTACTGTAGGTCTTTGTTTTTGCTGAAATGGTCTTTGTTTTTTCTGTACTTGTTTTCTGTGTTTTGTACGGGTCTTTTTGTTATGTCGGCTTCTGTGTTACTTTTCTGGTCTTCTGTGTTACTTTTACTGGTTTCTGTGTTACGGTACTGGTCTTCTGTTTTACTTTTAATGGTCTTCTGTGTTACTGTACTGGTTTGTGTTTTTACTGTATGGTAATCTGTTTTACTGTACTGGTCTTTGTTTTTACTGTATGGTTTTTCTGTGTTACTTTTCCGGTTTCTTCTGTGTTACTGTACTGGTCTTGTGTTTTAAATTTATGGCCCTTGTGTGTTATGTATGGTCTTTCTGTGTTACTGTACTGGTCTTCTGTGTTACTTTTTACGGGTTTCTGGTGTTATTTAAATGGTTTTGTTTTTTACTTTTACTGGTTTGTGTGTTACTGTCTTTTTCTTCTGTGTTACGGGAAATGGTCTTCTGTGTTATGTATTTGGTCGTCGTGTTACTGTATGGTCCTTCTGTTTTTTCCTTTTAGGGTTTCTTCTGTTTTTCCTGTATTTGGTTTCTTTGTGTTTTAAATGTACTGGTCTTCTGTGTTATGTACGGGTTTTCTTCTGTGTTACTTTTCTGGTCTTCTGTTTTTACTGTACTGGTGTTCTGTGTTACTGTTCTGGCTTGGTGTTAACTGTATGGTTTTCCCTGTGTTCTGTATTTGGTCTTCGGGTTTTTAATGTCCCTGGTTTCTGTGTTACTGTAGGGTTTCTTCGGTTTTTACTGTACTGGTCTTTGTTTTTCGGGATGGTTTCTGGTTATTTGTATGGTCTTCTGTTTTACTGTACTGGTTTCTGTGTTATGTATGGTTTCTGTGTTACTGTACTGGTTTTCTGTGTTACTTTTACTGGTCTTCTGTGTTACTGTACTGGTTTGGTGTTATTTGTAGGGGCTTCTTTTGTTATTGTACTGGTTCTTCTGTGTTACTGTACGGTTTTCTGTGTTATGTACTGGTGTTCTGTGTTACTTTTCCCGGGGTCTTGTGTTTTTCTGTACTGGTCTTGTGTGTTACTGTACTGGTCTTCTGTGTTACTGTACTGGTTTCTGTGTTACTGTATGGTCTTCTGTTTTTACTGTATGGTTTTCTGTGTTATGTACGGGTCTTCTGTGTTACTGAAATTGGTCTTCTGTGTTAACTGTACGGGTTTCTTGTGTGTTTTGTTGGTTTCTGTGTTACTGTATGGTCTTCTGTGTTACTGTTTGGGTTCTTCTGTTTTAAATGAAAGGGTTTTCTGTGTTACTTTTATGGTCTTTGTTTTTTACTTTCTGGGTTTTCTGTTTTTCTTTTATGGTCTTCTGTGTTATGAAATGGTTTCTGTGTTATTTTACTGGCCCTTCTGTGTTACGTATGGGTGTGTGTGTTACGGGAGGGTTTTCTGGTTATGTATGGTTTTCTGTTTTAAACTGTATGGTCTTCTGTGTTACTGTATGGTCTTCTGTGTTACTGTTCTGGTCTTCTGGGGTTACTGTATGGTCTTGTGTGTTACTGAGGGTTTCTTTGTGTTAGTTCTGGTCTTCGTGTTACGTCCCGGTCTTGTGTGTTCGGGACTGGCTTCTGTTTTTCTTTTTGGGTTTTTGTGTTTTTTTAAATGGTTTGGGGTTTTTTAAATGTTTGGTCTTCTTTTGTTACTGTTTGGTTTTCTGTTTTTACTTTTTGGGGGCTTTGTGTTACTGTATGGTCTTCTGTGTTACTGTTTGGTCTTCTGTTTTTATGTAGGCTTGTGTTTTAAACTTTTCCTGGTCTTCGGTGTTACTGTATTTGGTCTTCTGTTTTTTTTTTAAACGGGTTCTTGGGGGGTTTATGTACGGTTTTTGTGTGTTACTGTACGGTTTTTTGGGGTTACGGAAATGGCCTTCTGTGTTACTGCACTGGTCTTGTTGTTACTGTACTGGTCTTTGTTTATTTGCACGGGTTCTTGTTTTGTTACTTTTATGGTTTCTGGGGAAATGTTCTGGTCTTCTGTGTTACTGTATGGTTTTGTGTTTTTCTGTACGGGTTTTTCCCTGTGTTTGTACGGGTCTTCGGGTTTTTACTGTACTGGTCTTCTTTTGTTACTGTCCTGGTCTTCTGTGTTATTGTTTGGTCTTCTGGTTACGTACTGGTCTTGGGTGTTACTGTATGGTTTTTCTTTTTTTTCTGTATGGTCTTCTGTGTTATGAAACTGGTCTTGGTGTTACTGTATGGTCTTGTGTTTTAAATTGTACTGGCCCTTCTGTTTTTCTGTACTGGTCTTCTGGTTCCCTGTAGGGTCTTCTGTGTTATGTACTGGTCTTGGTGTTACGAAAGGGTCTTGTGTTTTTTACTGAAATGGTCTTCTGTGTTCTGTACTGGTCTTCTGTTTTTACTGTACTGGTCTTTGTGTTATTATGGTCTTCTGTGTTCCCGATGGTCTTTGTGTTACTTTATGGTTTTTCTTTTGTTTTTGTACTGGTTTTCTGTGTTACTGTACTGGTCTTGTGTGTTACTGTACGGGTCTTTTTTTTGGTTTTTTTTCCCCTGTACGGTTTTCTGGGGTTTTCTGTACTGGTTTGTGTGTTACTTTTAAGGGGCTTCTGTGTTATGTACTGGTTTGTGTTTTTACGTACGGGCCCTTCGTGTTACTCTTTACTGGTCTTCTGTGTTACGTACTGGTCTTCTGTTTTAAATTACTGGTCTTCTGTGTTACTGAAATGGTTTTGTGTTTTTACTTTTACTGGTCTTGTGTGTTACTGTAGGGTCTTCTGTGTTACTTTTAATGGTCTTCTGTTTTTCTGTACTGGTCTTGTGTGTTACTGTCCCGGGTTTCTTGGGGGTTACGTATGGTTTCTGTGTTACTGTACGGGGTCTTGTGTGTTACTGTCTGGCTTGTGTGTTCCCTGTATTGGTCTTCTGTGTTACTGTACTGGTCTTGTGTGTTACTGTATGGTCTTCTGTGTTACGTACTGGTTTTTTGTGTTACTTTTACGGTCTTGTGTTTTTGCAACATTGTTATTTTGATTTACATTTTTAAATATTTTTACTGTTTTTCTGTTTTTGGGCTTTTTGTTTGTTTTTTTTTTTTTTGTGTTTTATTGTTATTAGGGTGTTTCTTTGTTATTTTTCTCTTTTATTTTTCAATTTACTTTTTTTAGGGTTTTAATGAAATTGTTTTATTTGTCATTTTTCTGCAAAAATTTTCACTTTACCTTTTTAAAAATCATTTTCCGTTTTTTTATGTCACTACACTTTTTTTTGTTTTATTTTATTGTTTCGGTGTTACTATACGTTAGTCGTCACGAAATCGTAATGCACGTTGCAAAAAAACCTTACCAGGGGGGGGTTAAAAACCCGCGAACGTAGTCACAAAACCCCAGACGTCTCGTTACCCACCGTCTGGTTGTAACCCCCCCCCTGGTTGTTTTTTTTACTTACTGTTTTTATTGCTGTCGTTTTTACATGTTCCCCGTAAATGTTTTTTGTTTTAGTTTGTTCTGAAGTAGTGTAGTGTTGTTAAGTAAGTCGTGTGTTTTGTTATGTAAGCAGTGTAGTTTTGTTAATGTAAGTCAGTGTAGTTTTGTTACTGAAAGTGTTTTGTTTGTTAAGTAAGTCAGTGTGTATTGTTACTGAAGTCGGTGTTTTGTTAATTTTTAAAGTCGTGTGGTTGTTATGTAAGTCAGTGTAGTGTTGTTTCTGTAAGTCAGTGTTGTGTTGTTGCTGTAAGTAGTGTAGTGTTTTAAATGTAAGCAGTGTGTGTTGTTACTGTAAGTAGTGTAGTGTTGTTAATGTAAAATCAGGTAGTGTTGTTACTGTAATCGTTAGTTTTTTTTCTTTTGTCAGTGTTGTGTTTTGCTGTAAGTCAGTGTAGGTTGAAAATTGTAAGTCAGTGTAGTGTTGTTACTGAAAGTCAGTGTAGTGTTGTTAATTAAGTCAGTGTGTGTTGTTACTGAAGTCGTGTTGTGTTGTTAATGTAAGTCAGTGTAGTGTTGTTCTGTAAGTCAGTGTAGTGTTGTTAATGTAAGTAGGTAGGTTGTTACTGTAAGTCAGTGTAGGTTGTTATTAAGTCTTTTTGGTTTGTTGCGGGAAAGTCAGGTAGTGTCGTTAATGTAAGCGTGTGGGGTTGTTACTGTAAGTCAGTGTTGTGTTGTTGCTGTAAGTCAGTGTAGGTTGTTAAGTAAGCAGTGTAGTTTTGTTATGTAAGTCAGTGTAGTGTTGTTATGAAGTCAGTGTGTGTTGTTACTGTAAGTCAGTGTAGTGTTTTTTTATGAAAGTCAGTGTAGTGTTGTTTACTTAAGCGTGTAGTGTTGTTATGTAAGTAGGTGTGTTGTTACTGAAAGTCAGTTTTGTGTTGTTGCTGTAAGTCAGTGTAGTGTTGTTACTGTAAGTCAGTGTAGTTTTGTTAATGAAGTCGGGTTTTTGTGTTTTTTCTGAAAGTCGTGTAGTGTTGTTAAATTAAGTCGTGTATGTTGTTATGAAAGTCAGTGTAGTGTTGTTAAGTAAGTAGTGTAGTGTTGTTACTGTAAGTCAGTGAGTGTTGTTAAGAAAGTCAGTGTAGTGTTGTTACTGTAAGTCAGTGTAGTGTTTTTAATGTAAGTGGGGTTTAGTGTTTTACTGTAAGTCAGTGTAGTTTTTTTTTTTGAAAGTCTGTAGTGTTGTTATGTAAGTCAGTGTGTGTTGTTAAATGTAAGTCAGTGTAGTGTTTGTTAAGTAGTCGTGTTTGTTGTTATGTAAGTAGTGTAGTTTTTTAATGTAAGTCAGTGTATGTTTTAATGTAAGTCATGTTGTTTTTAATGTAAGTCAGTGTAGTGTTTTTATGAAGCAGTGTAGTGTTGTTAATGAAGTCGTGTAGTTTTGTTATGTAAGTCAGTGTAGTTTTGTTAATGAAAGTCAGGTAGTTTTGTTATGTAAGTCAGTGTTGTTTTTTTGTGTAAGTCAGTGTTGTGTTGTTGCTGTAAGTCGTGTAGTGTTATGTAAGTCAGTGTGTGTTGTTTTGTAAGTAGTGTAGTGTTGTTCTGTAAGTCAGTGTAGTGTTGTTTGAAAGTCAGTGTAGTGTTGTTACTGTAAGCAGTGTAGTGTTGTTACTGTAAGTCAGTGTAGTGTTGTTACTGTAAGTCAGGAGTGTGTTACTGTAAGTCAGGGGTTTGTGTTTTTAAATGTAAGTCGTGTGGGTTTTGTTACTGAAAGTCAGTGTATTTTGTGTTAATGAAGTCAGTGTAGTGTTGTTACTGTAAGTCAGTGTTGTGTTGTTGCTGAAAGTCAGTGTTGTTTTTGTTGCTTAAGTCAGTGTGTGTTTGTAATCAGTGTAGTGTTTTTAAATGTAAGTCAGTGTGGTTGTTACTGTAAGTCGTGCGTGTTGTTACTGAAAGTCTGTAGTGTTGTTATGTAAGTCGGTAGTTTTGTTATGTAAGTAGTTTAGTGTTGTTACGTAGTCAGTGTATGTTGTTACTGAAAGTCGTGCAGTGTTATGTAGTCAGTGTAGTTTTGTTACGTAAGTCACTGTGTGTTTTTACGTAAGTCAGTGTAGTGTTGTTATGTATCAGTGTAGTGTTGTTACTGAAAGTCAGTGTAGTGTTTTTAAATGTAAGTCAGTGCAGGTTACTGTAAGTCATGAGTGTTGTTACTGTAAGTCATTTGTGTTGTTACTGTGTCAGTGTAGTGTTGTTATGTAAGTCATGTAGTGTTGTTAATGTAAGTCAGTGTAGGTTGTTACGAAAGTCAGTTTTGTGTTGTTAATGTAAGTCATGTGTGTTATGAATCAGTTAGTGTTGTTACTGAAGTCATTTTTAGTGTTTTTACTGTAAGTAGTGTAGTGTTGTTAATGAAAGTCAGTGTAGTGTTTTTAATGTAAGTCAGTTTTGTGTTGTTACTGTAAGTCAGTGTAGTGTTGTTTTGAAGCGTGTTGTGTTGTTACTGTAAGTCAGTGTAGTGTTTTACTGTAAGTAGTGTATGTTGTTAAGTAAGTCAGTGTTGTTTGTGCTTAATCGGTTTGTGTTGTTGCTGTAAGTATGTAGTGTTCTGTAAGTAGTGTAGTTTGTTACTGAAGTCGTGTATGTTGTTTACTGTAGTCAGTTAGGTTGTTATGAAAGTCGTGTTGTGTTGTTATGTAAGTCAGTGTGTTTTGTTAATGTAAGTCAGGTAGTGTTTTTAAAATGAAGTCAGTGTAGTGTTGTTACTGAAAGCGGTAGGTTGTTATGTAAGTCAGTGTGTGTTGTTAATGTAAGTCGTTTTGTGTTGTTCCCGTAAGTCAGTGTAGTGCTTTTGTAAGTCAGTGTAGGTTTTTTTTAATGAAAGTCATGTAGTGTTGTTACTGTAAGTCAGTGTGTGTTGTTATGTAAGTCGTGTGTGTTGTTACTGTAAGTCAGTGTTTGTTGTTACGTAAGTCGTGTTGTTTTGTTACTGAAGTCAGTGTAGTGTTGTTACTGAAATCGTGTTGTGTTGTTACTGTAAGTCGTGTTGGTTGTTGCTGTAAGTCGTGTTGTTTTGTTGCTTAAGTCAGTGTAGGTTATGTAAGTCAGTGTTGTGTTTTACTGTAAGTCAGTGTAGTGTTTTCTGTAAGCATGTAGGTTGTTACTGAAATCAGTTTTGTGTTGTTATGTAAGTCAGTGTTGTTTTGTTACTGTAATCAGTGTAGTGTTTACTGTAAGTCGTGTAGGTTGTTTTACTGTAAGTCATGTTGTGTTGTTATGTAAGTCAGTGTATTTGTTGTTACTGTATCGGTTGTGTTGTTGCTGAAGTCGTGTTGTGTTGTTGCTGTAAGTCGTGTGGTTACTGTAAGTCGTGTTTGTTGTTACTGTAATCGTGTTGTGTTTTTGCTGTAAGCAGTGTTGTGTTTTTTGCTGTAATTTGTGTATTTTTTTCTGAAGTCGGTTGTGTTGTTCTGTAATCGTGTTGTGTTTTTGCTGTAAGTCGTGTAGGTTACTGAAAAGTCATGTAGGTTGTTTGTAAGTCAGTGTAGTGTTGTTACGTAAGTCAGTTGTGTTGTTGCTGTAAGTCAGTTTTTGTGTTGTTGCGTAAGTGTGTGGTTACTGTAATTAGTGTGTGTTTTTATTGTAAGTTTTGAGGTTGTTACGTAAGTCGTGTAGTGTTGTTACTGAAAGTCAGTGTGTGTTGTTTGTAATCGTGTGTGTTGTTACTGAAAAGTCAGTGTAGTGTTCTTACTGTAAGTCGTGTGTGTTGTTCTGTAAGTCGTGTAGTGTTGTTACTGTAAAGTCTGTAGTGTTGTTACTGAAAGTAGTGTGTGTTGTACTGTAAGTCAGGTAGTTTTCTTATGTAAGTCGTGTGTGTTCTTACGGGAAGTCGTGTATGTTTTACTGTAAGTCAGTGGGTTGTTACTGTAAGTAGTGTTGTGTTCTTATGTAAGCCCAGTGTGTGTTTTACTTTTAAGTCAGTGTGTGTTCTTACTGTAAGTCAGTGTAGTTTTGTTACTGTAAGTCGTGTGTGTTTTCTGAAGTCAGTGTAGTGTTCTTCTGAAAGTCGTGTAGTGTTCTTACTGTAAGTCATTGTAGTGTTTTGCTGACTAGGGGACGTCACGACGAAAGCTTTAGGAAGGGTAAGAATATTGGTTGTTGGGGATACCCAGTTAGGTTATGGTAAGGCGTTTGTTTGAAGGACAGGGGGGAGGGCAGAGAGTTTGCTTTCGGGGGGCGGGGATGGAGGATATTGTTAGCCGTTGGATACATCAGAGAGGAAATGGGAGCAATCCTATTATCGTCTCTGTGGAGGCAACGATGGGGGAGACGAGGAGTGAAGCCTGTTAGAGGTATAGGTCAGCAATAGAAATAATTCGGAGGAAGGAGGGGAAACCCTCTATAGTGGTATTTTCCCAAGGGGGGGATTTGGAAATGAATGGTTGTCCAAGGCAATTGGTGTCAATTGCTGGCTGGGAAAAAAATTGAAAGGGGAAAATGCGGTAACTTTCATTGAAAAATGGGCCCTTTCTAGGGCAGAAAGAAGTATGCTAGGGAGGGGGTTTCCCTTTCTAGGGTGTGGGGTGGGAGCAGGCAACTGCAGTGGAGGGAGCGTTTGGACTTTAAATAGGAATAGGTGTGGTATGGTTTTGGCAGGAAAACAGTGAAGTCCAGTGAGTAAAAATTGCGGAGGTTAGGGGAAACTAGTATAAAAAGAACGAGGTAGATATTGAAAAGCCAGGAACCTTGGGTGATAAGGACAGTAATAGGTTTAGTAGAAAAATAGAAATGAGCAGGAAGGGTAAAGAGAAAGGAGAGTCTTTCAATGTTTATTATGCTAATTGCCGTAGTGCTAGGAATAAGATGGACGAGTTGAGATTAGTTGCTAGTGTAGGTAACTGAGACGTGGTTATGGCAAACAATGAATCCCTTGTTAATAATTTAGAAATTTCAGAGGAACTGGGTGCTAGCGACCACAAATCAATTACATTTAGCATTGAATGGAAGTACGATAGTAGCGATAACTTAGTAACAGTCCCAGATTTTCGCTTAGCAGATTACGATGGGCTTAGAGAACACTTATCATCTGTTGACTGGGGTAACGAAGAGAGCTATCAATATGACAGTTTTCTGAACACTATACATGCTGCTCAAAGAGCGTTTATCCCATATAAAGAAATTAGATCAAATAGAAATGACCCCAAAAAGGATGAATAATAGGCTAAATATATACTAGGGCATAAGAAAGGAATTTATAGGGGTATCAAAAGAGGTGAGGGTCATCTTATGAATCAGTTATATTGACATTAAGAGGGACATTGAAAAGGGGATAAGAAAAGCTAAAAGGGACTATGAAATTAAAGTTGCTAGGGATTCTAAAAACTAACCCAAAAAGTTTTTTCCAAAGGGCTATAGAACAAAAGTTAGAGTAAGAAGGTCAACTTAAAAATAACTATGGGCACCTTACTGACAAGAGAATGAAATGTGCTTGATTTTAAATAATTATTTTCTCTCAGTTTTCCACAGGAAGACACTAACAATATTCCCGTAATTAATTTTTACCGTGGGCTAGAAGAAGTAAATTATGTAACATCACAGTCAACTAGTGAGATGGTTGTGAAGCAGATAGACGACTGAAGCAAAAGAAGTCGCCCGGGGCCTGATGAGGTTTTTTCAAGGGTTCTTAAGAAATGCAAAAAGGAAAATCTGTGAACCATTAACTAATATTTTTTAATTTATCTCTTCAAAAAAGGGTTGTAGGTTTTGATATGTGGAAGATGGCTAAAGTAATTCCTATTTTTAAAACAGGGGACAAGTCGTTACCGTCAAATTACCGCCCAATAAACCCGACCTCAATTGTAGGCAAATTATTTGAGTCAATTATAGCTGAGATTATAAGAAGTCATCTCGATAGCATGTTGATTAAAGTATCGCATGGATTCACAAGAGGCCGGTCTTGTCTATATAATTTATTAATTTCTTCAGTAAAGCTTTTGAGGCTGTTGACTACAATTAAAGAAATTTTATATTATTTACTTGTTTTGTAAAGGGTTTTGATAGAGTTCCGCCCATGACT
>NC_069440.1:40298725-40306225 GCF_026875155.1 Cherax quadricarinatus
AAATGCTGCATAAATCACTGTAAAAATCTCATTGAAATTGGACAAAAAAAAAGATTTCGCTCTCACCTAGGTATACACAATGAAGGCCAACATTATTTTCATTATTTTAGACGTTGCGAAATACTTCATTTGCAAGTTTCTGCAACAATTCTCTTCAGCTATTATTCCAATTTTGTTTCGCCTTTTGAAGTGTAGGTTCCTTATTCAAATTGTTCTGAATGAATATATTATTATGTCTTACATCTACACAGTAAAGTATATTGTGGGAAACGAAGCTTCTTTAGTTATGTGTAATCTTCTTGGATCTTTAGCTGAGATAGAGTAACAAATAATAGGCATATGTTCTCCGTTTCTTTGGCTCTGATTGAAACTGCAATTAATGGTATTCCTGCTCATTTTGATATTTTGTTGTAAATTTTCTTTAGTTGCTTCGTATTTTATTAATGTCGAAATCAATGTTAAATATTCGATGTAATAAGCAAACACTTTGCTTCATATTTTGTATTTTAATGTAAGTACTTGAACAATGAGCAGGAATACCGTTAATTACATTTTTAATCAGAGCCAAAGAAATGGAGAAAATATACGTATTATTTGCTACTCTAACTTAGATCCAGGAAGATTACACATAACCAAAGAAGCTTCGTTTCCCACAATGCACTTTACTGCTTTAGATCTAAAACCGGAGAGGCTCTTGTAAACCGACACGTATTGATAAAAACTGGGAGAACAACACCTGGAGCTCTGCCTGATTACTCCTGAGGCCACGATTATTCCATTGTAAATAAGTCATTATTCACAAAGATAAGTATACCAACAATGAGAAGAGATAAAAATCTACGGGCTAGTTGGGTCAGTGAAGTCAGTGTGTGGAGGCAACGGAAAGCGTGTAAGCTTGGAGGAATAGGAATGCAGTGAAGGAAAAGATTGCTGCGAGAGTTGTGAAAAATAAGAAGAGTCATCTTCCCTGTCTGCAGACATCAGTGTCCTTCGAGGGTTTCGTCTCCGCAATATAGTGAGACATAGCGTCAAGTGTTTCAGCAGACAGGGAAGATGCCGATATCATGACTTTAGATACAGGTGAGGTAGAGCAAGTAGTGATCAAGGAGACTATGGAGGGAACCAAAGAAGTCTGAGAGGGGAGTGGAGTATGAACCTGGAGAGATGCGCCATCGGGGACAGAAGAGTCCTGCAGTGGAACAGGAGAGGAAGAAGGCTGGAAGGGGACTGGGGAAGAAGTCTCGTGGGAACAGGAATAGAGGAGACCACAGGAGGGTTAATGAACCTCCACTTTCGCGTGAGAGTTAGAAAAAGGATGAGAACTGGGCACCGAGGCCGAAAAGGAGAGCTGCTGGGGAATTCTAAGCATCAAAGGAATGCGAAGAGACATGTCCTTAGGCCACAGGTTCAGCTTTACAGGTGATAGGTGCGAAGAAGGTGCAGGCTTGTGAGGCCTAACAGACTGAAAAACTAGCGGGCGAGAAGATGAAGAAGTAGTGGTAGGAAAAGGTAAGGAGGCGGGGATTTCAGAGGGTAAAACTTCAAAAGAAATAGAGATGGGGGAGACCCCGGAAGACACGGCATCGGTTGGAGGTCTCCTAGCTACTCGAGAATAAGGAACACGAGGAAGATTCCCCTGAAGGCAGAGCCGAGAGACAGCCATAACATAAGTAAGGCCTTCGCTCTCCTTGAGACAATGGATTAATGTTTCATTAAGATAGACCTGACATCAGCAGGAAAAAAAAGGGCGAGGATCGTTGTAAAAAAGAGACAAGTGGGTGGAAGACTGCACGCGTATGATCCATGGCACCACCGGGCACTCCGTTCAGAACTGCAGTATTTACTGGATGTTGAAGCGTCACAATTTTTTCACTGTTGGGTGAGTAGGAACCACTTTACCGGACCCCTATAACGATGTTCCGCGATAAAACAGAAGATCGGAGTTTCACGACAGTCAAAGATTAAGCGTTGCGATGCTACTGGGAAAGCACCTCCGCCCGCCCACGAGCGGGCAGGACATAAATATCGCACTATTGAGAAACGGATGGTCCTTAATGGCAAATGCCCTAAAATATTGTCACCCCGCAAGACACAAAATCACACTGTACAATGTATGCGGTAAGACCACTATACCACTGCAAGAATTTGAGAGTAGCATGCTTATGAACTGTGGATAGGTGAAAGTTATCATGGAAGTAAGATGGGAAAGGTCATGCGGTGGCCTGCGTTCTGAACTGTAACGAATGCGTGCACTGTTCTGAAGGGTGTGAAAGGATAAATTTTGCCTAACGTGTCGTAAAAGAGCTTTACCGATAACGGTGGCTGAAAAATATCAGTTGGAGACGTCGGCTGGGAGGAAAAAAATTTGTCACTGTGTACTTGTAAACCTGGTGCGAAAGGGAAGAGTGTCATGTAGGTCGTTTTCTCGGTGGAATATAGAAATGGAAATAGCCATCGTCAGCAAAATGGTGGCCTGCAACGTTTTAGACATAGGACTGCAGGTGGCCTGACCTGAGGGAGGTGGGCAAAATCCGAAAACCGTCCGGCACAGTATTTGGTGGAAGGCTGGAGCATAGTTAAAGACCGGTAAGGGTGCAGAGGCACAAGAAGAAATGGGCGGAAGCTCGATACCCTGGACCAGGTGACGATCTTCACATCAGAAGGAACAGGGTAGGGAAAGTCTGGAGGATAGGTCCAATAATGAAGCCGGTTCATAACAGGATGCGGTGAACAAAACAGGGCCTGGGAGAAGGGGGGGGGGGTCATGGAACGAGGACTCCATGCTGGTGTGTCTTTTCTGATTATTTTTTTTAAGGAAAAAATGAAAGAAGGAAAGAAAAAAAAAAGGAGAGGGACAGCCTAGGGACAGGTTACTATAAGGCATTGGGAAAAAAATGGGCCGTAAAGAGTCCCCTCTCCATCCAAGATGACCTCGGCACCGCCACAGTGCAGATGCAGTGTGGAACCCGTGCCATATCCTCTACCTTTTCACAGACGCCAGTAAACCAGCACTCTGGGATAGCAACCTCACATCCCACCACAAAGCATACTCCATCGTCTGCCACCTGTCCCAGAACCGTCAGGCAGCCTCTCGAGTACAACCCATCACCTGCAGGACAACCTTATCCCCCCACCTACCCCACCTCCTGGAAATCCGGGAAGGGAGAAGGCGCTTTCAAATCGTACAGATTCCACGGCAAATACTACCCCACTCCCAAGAAATCCCAAGGAGCGGGATGAGCCCCTGCACACTTCCCCCTGCCTAGAAAACGTAATGTCAAAGGGAAGGACCTCAGAGGCTACAAATGGGACGGGGAAAAGGAAGTGATGGGAGGGAGAGAGGAAAGGGAAAAGGGGAGATGGGGAGGATGAGATAGGGAAGGGGGATTGAGTGATAATTAGATTCGGTCTGAGGAAGAAGACCAGAGGGTCCAATTCCTCAGATCAAGAGCCTCTTTACCACGACAAGGAGCCCCCCTTAAAGAGGATTTCCTGATAACATAACGTCAAACAGCTCCTCATATGCAGTTGCTATTTTGAAGACAGTAAGTTTCTCTTAAAGTATGAGAAGCAAGAACTCTTAACTACAGTTACCAGTTCTTGTTCCAAAGGAATGGCATCATTTTGTGATTGGTCCAGAGAACTAATGTTACCCTAGCCTCCATCTTTCTTGCGAATGCTGAAGTGTTTCTAATTGTTGACCATGTAGGAATCACAAATTTCGGTTTTGCTTCTAAATGAAGGTCCAGGAAAGTACAACTCTTTACAATATTCAGTGGCAGTTGGTCACATGCAATAGAATGCAGGAGTTGTCTTAGTTAATGATCTTCGTTTCAAATCATTTTGGCTGGACTTGATTAACTTCTCTGTCTTACTCTTAAAATATGACAACATAGACGAGTGCTTCTGTGTACTACTGTTATTCCCACTAGCTCTTTCAGTTATTTTCTACAGTGCATCATCTTTCTTCTCTTTTAAATTCTCAGCATTCTTCTGTCATTACAATGTTTTAAATGTGTATGATAAGTGTGTATGGTCAGGTTCTTCTTAATGGAGACCTAAAATACTATACTTCAGGAAGTCTATGGAAATTATACTTTCTCTTGAGGTTTACATTCAAATTATATTCACTACACTTTTGTTCCTAGCTCCAGCCTGTCAATAAACTAAGAACCTATACGGTGTAAAAGGCGAATCATAGTTTGTCACAAGCACAGTCAGTTGACCGATCTAACAGGCTGTGTTAAATTGTTTCCTCTTTCATCTTAGCAGATTATAATATTCAGGACTCAGAATTTGTTATGTAAACTTATCACATATGCAGTAGTTGAAAAAATATAATTTAAAATAACTAATGAAGGGAAACGATAGTTTTGGCGATATAGTGACCTTATTTCAGTACTTTTGCCTTTCACTCTCCTTCCTAGACCTTTGCCCTCATGAAAACTGTTATTAAAAATATTAACAATACTATCTTGGAAGCCGTTAACATACTTAACTTCCCAGATAAGTATCCTAATATCAAAATTATGAAACGTAATAAGAAATGGTTTCTCATTCCACTTGTGAGAGATGTTATTGAAAAACCATTACGTTTATTTATACGAGGAATTCTAAACCAATGGCTTCCAGCATTCAAAAAATTAAACCTTTTGCTCCTAACGAAAAAAAAACGCCTATTCGTTAACAATTCTTCCTAACTCCGATTAAGGAAGGGGTCGAGTCTCATGAAGCAAAGTAAAAATGACTCTCTGCAGTTCACGTTCAGGACGTGACCTTAACAAGAAGAGTCACACCTGAAGCTACAGTTGTGGTACTATTTTGATGTGTACCATTCATTTTGCCATGAGAAAATCCTTAGTTTTATATGTAATTTAGAGGTATAAGCAAGACAAGTCTAGCTTATACCAATCTGTAAATTCAATTATAATTTCTAACAAAAAACTTTAATTACATTCTGCTTCAGTTACAATTATTTCGTAATGAACTGCACCAGGATCACTTGGCGCTGCTTCGAGGCACGTACTATACAACGATATACTACTGTTTTCCAGACTATAGTTCATTCAAGAGAGTATCTTTTATGATGCATTTAATCGTTTTCGATTTTTAGTTTAATTTTTACCACGATCTAGTGGTTTTTTTTTCTTTATTCTCTCCCCATTTCTTTACCTCTGTATAGCCATGGGAAAAAAAACTGATCTGCAGTCAAAGCTATTTTTTTTTCCACTGCGTTAATTACAACATGAAGTGTCTTAGAAAGTCGAAAGGAATAGAATGGGGTGGACCGAGAGAAGGCTGCGCTTTGTCGACTTCAAATGTGGTGATGCTCCCACCTCTCTAAGTATGAGCGCCTGCAAGTTCCTGCCTCATTCTCACATCGAATGGCCACGCCTTACAGTCGACCTTTAGTAGGGCTTGAAGTCTCTTTATTTGCATTTCTCTTTTGGTAAGTAAGAGCATGTGCAACAGTTTTATCTTTATTCTGAAAAGTTTCGCCTACTCAGTTAGGCTTCTTCAGTCGAGTACAGAACAGTAGCAGAAGCAGTAGAGATATGAAGACGATGTAATCAGTCCAATCATTCCTTGGAAGAGTAGTTTTGAGGTGGGTCAGTTCCCTCAGCCTGATAAAGGGATTTTGCTTCTACTCAGGTTTAATTTCAATAAACCCTACAAGCCTTTGTTCCTCATCGACTACTCTATTTCCCAAAACATTACATTTCCTACAGCCTTTACAATTATACTTAATCGAAATTGAATCTTATAAGGGCTCTCTCTAGGAGGGATATCCTCAGGGACCTTTTATATCTCTTTGTTGATAAACATCTTCCTTTATACACGGTCAATCATGTCTCCTCTCATCTTCGATCTTACAAGAGAATGTAAATTAAGACTTAGACTTCAATCTTTCTTCTTAAGAGAAAGATTTTTATGCTATTTATTAATGTCATTCTTTTCCTCACTTCTAACGAATTTTTATCCATTCTGTAATTGAAGACCAGGAGAAATGAGCTGCATAAGTAAGTGAGAGCTTGTTAGTATAATCGGTTGGACTTCTGTTTGCTAATACTTCTTGACATAAATCCCAGTAATTCTGCCTCTGGACTCACTGTTCTGGTTCTATATACTCAATTTCCCTTCAATTCCATCTGTATTATTTTTTTACTATCTAAAGGAACAGACACATGCCATGTTACACTGCATCCACGTAACAAAAACAGGAACCTTACAGTGAAGGGGGACAGTTGGGGTTGCAGAGCTGGAATTGATGGAGGTGTTTGTAAATAGAAAAGGTCTTGGTGGGTCAGTGGTGATGTGTGGGGAGGAGGGGGTTAGGGTGATGGAGGGGGAAATAATGGCGGGTGTATTTCTTAGGGGAAGGGTTGATGGAGGGTGTTGCTGAGGAGGGGAGGATGGAGGGTGATGGAGGAAGGGAGGATGAGGGTGATGCTGAGGAGGGGAGGATGGAGGGTTGATGCTAGGAGAGGGAGGATGGAGGGTGATGCTGAGGAAGGGAGGATGAAGGTGATGCTGAGGGAGGGGAGGATGGAGGTGATGATTTTCTGGGAGGGAGGATGGAGGGTGTTGGTGAGGAGGGGGAGGATGGAGGGTGATGTGAGGAAGGGAGGATGAAGGGTGATGACTGAGGGGGAGGATGGAGGGTGATGCTGAGGAGGGGAGGATGGAGGGTGATTCTGAGGAGGGGGGATGGAGGGTGATGCTGAGGAGGGGAGGATGGAGGGGTGATGCTGAGGAGGGGGGATGGAGGGTGATGCTGAGGAGGGAGGATGCCCCCCCCCCCCCCCCCCCCCCCCCCCCCCCCCCCCCCGAGGGGATGTGGAGGAGGGGAGGATGGAGGGTGATGCTGAGGGTGGGGAGGATGGAGGGTGAGCTGAGGAGGGGAGGATGGAGGGTGATCCTGAGGAGGGGAGGATGGAGGGTGATGTGAGGAGGGGTGAAGGAGGAGGGTGATGTGAGGAGGGGGAGGATGGTGGGTGATGCTTGAGGAGGGGAGGATGGAGGCGCTGATGCTGAGGAGGGGAGGATGGAGGGATGCTGAGGAGGGAGGATGGGAGGGTGACGCTGAGGAGGGGAGGAGGATGGAGGGTGATGCTGAGGAGGGGAGGATGGAGGGTGATGCTGAGGAGGGGAGGATGGAGGGTGTTGTGAGGAGGGGAGGATCGGAGGGTGACGACTGAGGAGGGGGAGGAGGAGGGTGATGCTGAAGGAGGGCGAGGATGGAGGGTGATGCTGAGGATGGGGAGGATGGAGGGTGATGCTGCGGAGGGGAGGATGGAGGGTGACGGCTGAGGAGGGGAGGAGGGAGGGTTGATGCTGAGGAGGGGAGGATGGGGTGATGACTGAGAGGGGAGGATGGGGGTGATGCTGAGGAGGGCAGAGGAGGATGGAGGGTGACGCTTGAGGAGGGGAGGATGGAGGGTGATGCTGAGGAGGGGAGGATGGGAGGGTTGATGCTGAGGAGGGGAGGATGAGGGTGTT
>NC_069440.1:40311225-40318435 GCF_026875155.1 Cherax quadricarinatus
TTTGTGGTTTTACAGAGTTCGAGCCACAGCTTTGACCAGCCTTTTTCGCTGGCCGTAACTAAGCCAACCTTACCCTGCTACATGAGCTTTATCGTACCTCTCCTTAAAGTTACATATGAATCCTAACTCCACTATATCACTCTCCAGATTGTTCCTCTTCCTGCAACTCTATGACTGAAAAAATACTTTCTAAACATCCCCGTGACTCGTCTGAGTTTTCAACTTCCAGTTGTGACCCTTGTTCTTGTGTCCATTTCTGAAAGATTGTCCTCCCTATCCACCCCCTTGTTCAATTCTTCTCGGTATTTTAAATGCCGTTTTCATATTCCCTCATGTCCCTCCTATCCTCCAGTGTCATCAGGTTGAATTCCCTTAACCTCTCCTCGTAGGACATACCCTCTCAACTTCAGGACTTAGGTCTTGTTACCAACCATAGCACTTCCTCTAATTTCCTTGACGTGCTTGACCAGTTGTGGGTTCAATACTGGTGCTGCACACTCCAATATGGCCTGACGTACACGGTGTACAGTGTCTTGAATAACTCGTTACTCGGGTCGCCTATATCCTGCAGCAGTTATTTGGTTGATGTTCTCCGTATAATATTCATCCCAAGATCCTTTTCCCTGAGTGTGGTTTATAGTCTTTCCCCCCATCCCTAACTTGTAATCCGCCTGCGATCTTATTTGACCTCCCCCAATCTTCATGACTTTGCACTTGGTGGGGTTAAACTCCAGGAGCTGGACCAGGCTTGCAGCCTGTTTAGATCCCTTTGTAGGCCTACTTGATCTTCATTCGTATGAATTCTTCTCATTACCTTCACATCGTCTACAAAGAGAGACACATCTAAATCTAAACATTCCTTCATTTCATTTACATATACCAGAAATAGCACTGGTCCTAGGACGGACCCCTGAGGACCACCGCTTGTCACAGGCACCCACTCTGACACCTCTTCACGTACCATCACTCCTTCCTGTCAGGTATTATCTGATCCATTGCAATGTCTTTCATGTTATTCCTGCGTGCTCCTCTAGCTTTTGTACTAATCTCTTGTGTGGAACTGTGTCGAAAGCTTTCTTACAGTCGAAGAAAATGTAATCTATCCACCCCCTCTTTCTCTTCTATCTTACTTTTGCTCCCTTGCTGTAAAATTTCAGTAGGTTTTGTGACTCAGGATTTCACTTCCTTGAAACCGTGCTAGTTATCGTGTATAAGCTCATTCCTTTCTGTGTGTGTGTGTGTGTGTGTGTGTGTGTGTGTGTGTGTGTGTGTGTGTGTGTGTGTGTGTGTGTGTGTGTGTGTGCGTACACACACAGGAGCTACGATTCGACCCCTGCAACCACAATTAGGTGAGTACACACCAACACACACACAAACACACACGTAGTACATTAGTAGACAGGTATACAGTCATGGCATGGGAATGGGAATTGGAAACCTGTTAAATATTTCACACACTAGCAGCATTGCTGGCCTTTTCTTTGTCTGAGGTGCACGTAATATAGTGAGTAAATTTTACAGGAGCTACCCGTAACGGTGAGGATACACAGCATGTATGTATATGCATGTATGTCTATACATACTCATTTCCATTTTATTCTCAAATTTTTAATTAACAGTTCCTGCCCTTGCAATGTTTCCTTTGAAATGAAATTGAAAAGTGGACTAAAATTATTTATACACATGTAACCCGCATATGAAAGAGAGGAGCTTACGACATTTCGATCCGATTTGGACCATTTACAAAGTGCGGGTTATTTGTGTATTGTTCCAGTCACGGTATTGTGCCTTCTTTGGTTAATTAGAAATATTTCTTCGTAAGCAATTTATGTTGTAGGAGGCGACTATAATGACTGGCTCAAGAGTCTAGTAATCCCTGCTGCACCAGTTGCAAAGACGGCAAAAGAAGTAATTTGAAAGTTGCGTTCTTTGAATGTGTGTATGTGTGGATAAAGTACAGATAAGAATAATATAATAAATAAATTTTCGAAGTAATATAAAACGCACAAATGACAAGATTTTGCTAGGGTAAGGATGTCATAGCCGTGTAGTTAAGTGATTAGCTCATTGTATATTCTCTGGCGAGGGGAAGACTCACCGTGAGGTACAGTAACCTTAGCAATCACAGGTATTCGTTAAAAAATAATTGGGGCTCTTTCAGAGGTTAAAAAAAATTTCTAAAGACAGGAAGCAGCATGCAGGAGGAGAAGTGCACCCTTGGGGTTCAGTGGGGGAAATTATAGTTTCCACTCCAAATTAAAGATGTAGGGGGCTAGGGGCAAATATATAATATATAAATAAAAATATATGTGTGCCGGATATGTAAAACTGGCAATTACAAAAACTCATTTAATATTAATCCTTTCTATAATTTTTTCTTATGCGTTTAAAAAATTTATTTTTTTCATTTTGATGTAAAATTTATAATTTGCCCCAAAAAACTTAGAAAACTTCCCAAACCCCTTATTAAAACAAGTGCAATTTTTTTTCCCCAAACCCCAACTAAAAAATTTTTAGATTTTTTAAATAATTTAAACAAAAACACAGTGAAATTATTTTTTTCTTTTAGGCCAAATGATTTTGGCGAAATTTTTGCATACACAATTTTCACTTGCCCTATATGGCAGTGAACGTTGCATTTAACCCAAAGGATCGCATGTTTCCCCTTTCGGCACAAATATATATAAAATTTTATATTATATATATTTTTAATATAATATATATATTATATATTTTATATTATATATTTTTAAAAATATGTCGGGAATATGTAAAACGGTCAATTAGCAAAACTCATTTAAAATTAAGCCCTTTCTAAAAAAATTCTCTTTCTTTTAAAAGTTTTTTTTTTTTCTTTTAATGTTAATGAAAAAAAATTTAATTTGCTCCAAAAAAATCTTAAAAACTTACCAACCTTTAAAATTTTAACAAGTGCAATTTATTTTCCCCAAACCCCAACAAAATTATTTAGATTTTTTTAAAATAATTTTAATACAAAACAAACACGGAAATATATTTTTTTTTCGTTGGTTCCAAAATGTTTTTTGGCGAAATTTTTGCATACACAATTTTCGCTAGCCCCTATATGGAAAGATGAGCTTTTCTGTTTAAGCCAAGAAGCAAATTTCCCTATTCGGCACGAATTATATATATGTCGGCCGAATAGGCAAAAAATTCGATCTTGGCTTAAAATAGCAAGCTCATCTTGCCATATGGACAAGCAAAAAATTTGTGAAGCGTAATTTCGCAAAAATTTTTTCGGGAACCCCAACAAAAAAAAAATTTTTTCTGTGTTTGTTTAGTATTTTAATTTTTGTAAATGTTTTAAAATATATTTGTTGGGCTAGGGAAAAATAAATTGCTTTTGTTATAAAAAGGTTAGGTAAGTTTTCTAAGATTTTTTGGTGCAAAATTAAAATTTTTGCTTAAAATTAATGAAAAAAATATATCTTTAAACGTAAAGAGAAAATTTCTGAAAGGGGCTTTAATTTTAAATGAGTTCTTTTAATTGGGCCCGTTTTACATATTCGGCATGACATATATATATATATTTATATATATATTTATATATAATATATATATATAATATAAATAATATATATATTATATATATATATATTGTGGGGTGTTTGTGTGTGTGTACATTACAGTGTGGCTTTTAATTGGACAGTGATAAAGTAGAAGATTTATTTTGGAAAATTAATGCTTAAAAATATATAGCAATGAATGACAGATATGCTTTTAAGATTGCTACACGGTTTGGCAAGAATCGCCAATGTTAAAAAATTTGGTTTTGTTGTTTTCGTGTTTCAGGGCCCCAATAATACAGTAATTAATCCCCAGTGCGAATTGTCCTGTTTTCCGATGGGGTTAGGGTTTTTCTTCGTCGAAGAATGTAAAAATTTTTCTGGAAGTGTGGCATATAGCGAGGCTCTGGGGAAAAGCATTCTCCTTTAGGAAAGTCCTTGTCCACGTAGGAAGCAAAGAGTTGTTGGATTGCCTTTTATTTGTCACTGTTCATCGTTTCCCCCAAAATTGACAACCGTTCAGGGCCTTCAGCAGTAAACCTACCCCAAACACCTTTTTATGTAGGTGTTTTGGCGTTTGTTGAATGTGTCCATTGTGAAGGCGTTCGTCTTTGCTCCGTCTCACTATCACTGATCTGTACGCACGTACTTCAAAATGCGCCTTATCTGATAATATAACTTTTCTCCATTTATATGTTGGCCATCCCTTATGATCCAGTGCTCACCGCAGCAGGTTTCTCTTCATAGCATCAGTCAATAATTGTTTCTTTACCGGCTTTCTGGAAGTTCTGCGAACTTCAAGGAACCTTCGTCGAACAGTAGATCCCCTCTGTTTTTTTGGGGAGCCTTCACATTTTATGATAACCTTGCCATCGTTTTCTTCCACATCTTCCTCGATGAAGCGCTCCACAATCACCAGTGTCGTCAGATCTCTTCAGAATCCGACCAACAGTTGACTTTGCTAGGCTCAAATTTTCGGCAATCTGTCTGATAATCAAAGTAGCATATTTTCTAAAAGTTAGAGTATTTGCACGCTTCGTAGGTGTAAAATCCATCAAGAATTTCAACTGTAATCTTGAAATGAAGGCGAGAATTTGAGGAAGCCACATTCACTCACGGAGCACGCTTGCACGCCTTACAGAACAATTGACAAGAGTTGCAGGGTAGCACCACTGCTGGATGGTTGCCAGAAGCTGGTAGCACACGTTCCTGAAAAGAAAAGAACCCACACATTAATTAAGCCGGAGACTAGAACATATTAGGAGATAATCACAAAATTTACTCACGTCCCAATTAATCTGCACACTATATATATATATATATATATATATATATATATATATATATATATATATATATATATATATATATATATATATATATTATATATATATATATATAATGTCGTGACGAATATGTAAAACTGGTCAATTAGCAAGAACTCATTTAAAATTAAGTCCTTTCTAAAATTCTAAGATATATTTTTTTCATTAATGTTAATGTCAAAATTTTTAATTTTGCACCAAAAGAATCTTAGAAAACTTACCTAACCTTATATAAAAAGAACAATTTATTTTAGCCTAACCCAACTAAATATTTTTTAGATTTGTTTACAATAATTTAATACTAAACAAACACAGTGAAAAATATTTTTTTCGTTAGGTTCAGAATGATTTTGGAGAAATTATTGCAAACACAAATTTTCACCTGTCCTATATGGCAAGATGAGCTTTGCTATTTAAGCCAAGATCGCAAGTTCTGCCTATTCGGCACGACATATATATATATATATATATATATTATATATATATATATATATATATATATATATATATATATATAAATAATAATACTAAACCGAATTAGTCAACTTTTTTGGGCAACCAAACCTTACTTACTTACAAGCTTAACCTTAGGTTAATTAAAACGTATTTATTATAAATTCAAATCAATTATATACATTTAATTTCGTTAAGCCACACGGATTTTGCCTGATTTATTGCATAAAAAGTAATTTTACTCTGCTTATTCGGTAAAAATAATAAATGTTTAAACCATACCCCCGGCCGGGATTGAACCCGCGGTCATAGAGTCTCAAAACTGGTTTATTTGCAATCGTGTCATTACGATTTCTTGAGTCATGTTAATAAATGTTTCATTTTATTCTACTTATTTGATATGTTCCTGCTTATTTCTAGTAAAAGGAATATACATTTACAGAACCTCGTCAGGGTGAAACTGAAAAAGAAATCAAAGGCTAATTCTTACCACTGTATATAAAGGCAGGAACAAACCCCAAGACAGGTTAAAGAACCGTTAAAATATCAGTAAGTTAAATAGCTTTATTATGCAGCCCAAACTCATCCTGTGGGTTGTAGTGAAAAGATTACAGAGGCGCATAATGAGTCCAGGGACTGAGAGTAGTATATGTTGGTCGATCTAGAAACACTGCCGGATAATGACCATGGAAAATGCGATAATGATGGGGTTTGCATGACAGGGTAATTATTTAATATGATTAATCATGGCCCAAGGGGATAGAGAGACTTATTCCTATGCATTAATAAGTAGGTAGATGAAGTAGAACAAAGGATTCGGGTGTGTAGGTGGGCAGATTCTGGGATAATGAGTGTGGAAAAGAATGTGATAATGGGTGGTCTGCATAAGCACAGGTGCTGTCAGGGGGTACAAGTTTAATATGTTTAATCAACCCCCAGGGGATAGAGAGATTTATTTCTGTGTAATTACTAATTATAGGAAGGTAGGTAATGATCACTTAATTATTTAATATGATTAATCATGGCCCAAGGGGATAGAGAGACTTATTCCTATGCATTAATAAGTAGGTAGATGAAGTAGAACAAAGGATTCGGGTGTGTAGGTGGGCAGATTCTGGGATAATGAGTGTGGAAAAGAATGTGATAATGGGTGGTCTGCATAAGCACAGGTGCTGTCAGGGGGTACAAGTTTAATATGTTTAATCAACCCCCAGGGGATAGAGAGATTTATTTCTGTGTAATTACTAATTATAGGAAGGTAGGTAATGATCACTTCTGACACCCCAAACTCAATCACTGTGATAGATGGGAGAGGCAGTACAAAAAAGGAATCAGGTGTGCAGGTGGGCAGATTCCCAGGATAAAGAGTGTGGAAAAAAAAGAATGAGATAATGGGTTGGTCTTCATAAGCTCAGGTGCTGTCAGGGGTACAAGATTTAATATGTTTAAACATCCCCCAAGGGGATAGAGAGATTTATTTCTGTGTAATTACTAATTATAAGAAGGTAGGGTAATGATCACTTTTGACACCCCAAACTCAATCACTGTGATAGATGGGAGAGGCAGTACAAAAAAGGAATCAGGTGTGCAGGTGGGCAGATTCCCAGGATAAAGAGTGTGGAAAAAAAGAATGAGATAATGGGTTGGTCTTCATAAGCTCAGGTGCTGTCAGGGGTACAAGATTTAATATGTTTAAACATCCCCCAAGGGGATAGAGAGAGAGAGGCTTATTTCTGTGTAATTACTAATTATAAGAAGGTAGGGTAATGATCACTTTTGACTCCCCAAACTCAATCACTCTGATAGATGGGAGAGACAGTACAAAGGATTCAGGTGACTGGGTACAAGCTTACCATCTCCGAGGGAGTCCCCCCCCCCCCCCCCTTTCCCGGGCCTGCGACTCTC
>NC_069440.1:40318935-40336435 GCF_026875155.1 Cherax quadricarinatus
CTCTACCAATTATCCCCATTTTTCCATTATCCCCCCCATTCTTACAATTACCCACCATTCTTTCCCCAATTATCCATCCATTATGTTGCAATTATCCAAACCCCCATTCTCTTACCTATTATCTAACCTTTCTTACAAATTTTTCCATCCCATTATGTTGCCAATTATCCAACCCATTCTCTTACCTATTATCTAACCCATTCTCTTACCAATTATCCATCCCATTATGTTGCCAATTATCCAACCCATTCTCTTACCTATTATTTAGCCCATTCTCTTACCAATTATCCATCCCATTATGTTGCCAATTATCCAACCCATTCTCTTACCTATTATCTAACCCATTCTTTTTCCCAAATTAAACCCATTCTCTTATATTACCCGCCCATCCTCTTCCCTTATTATCCAACTCATTCTCTTACAAGTTATTCAACCATTCTCCTACTTTTATCCAAAACCATTCTGTTACATGTTATCAAACCTGTTTTCTTACAAAATTACCCGGGTTGGGTCTTAATTATCCAACGCATTAATTTACCTATGATTCAACTCATTATCTTATATATTATCCAACCCGATATTATACCAATTATTAAACCCATTTTTACTTGTTATTCAACCCATTATCTTACAAATTACCCTACTTTTTATCCAATCCATTATCTTACCCATTATCCAACCCATTTCCTTGCCTATTATTCATCCCATTAGCTTATCAATTATCCAATCCATTTTCTTATTACCTAACCCATTTTTCCCACATGGTTTTTCCTCAACTTGAGCGCTTCCTGTCGCTGTGTATCCACTGAGTTACCTGACCTGTTGTAGATCAAGGGTTTTGAATATCCCGTTCTTTAAAGGTTTATGTAACCTAACCCCCACGTAATCTAGCTTTAGGTAACCTAAAATGGCTTAACCTAGGGAAAATTTATCCTCATCTAATTTTCTTAACTTAGGCGAATTTTTTGCTTCCTAATTGTCTTTAATTACAGAAAAAAAAAGCATTTAGACAATGAAGTCTGGATGGTGAGGAACAATGAGTGGGTGGAATATGGTGATGACACGTGGTAGTTCAGCGTGAAGGTCAAATGAGAAAGTTCGGGCGAGGGAGTCTCAGGAGAAGGAAGAAGTGTCCTGGAGGCACGAACTGGAGGCGGGGTCCTAGAGCAAGGTCCTGGGGCAAAGTCTGGAGGTAAGGTCCAGGAGGCCAAGGTTTGGAAAACAATTTCCTGTAAACAGTTTTATAGCAAAGTCTGGAAGCAAGGTCTAGAAGAAGGTCTTAAGCAAGGTCATAGATATCGGTCGGGAAGCAAAGCAGGAAATATAATTTAGTAAGCATGTAGAAGAAATATAAGCGAATTGAAAACTACGGAAAGCCAGCGAGAAGAGGGAGAGACAATCACGGACCTTGGGATTTTAAGCCATAAGTTGCAGTCCTAGAGTAGCAGACCAATGCGTGTTATAGCGATTTCGTGAGTCAGGAGCGCATACACAAAAATCCGCACTTAGGAGACTGAAATTATGACGACGTTTGGTCGACTTAGACTATTAACAAGTCTTTCAAGTGCAGGTTTAATTTGAGAATTGTTCTAGCTACGGTATTGTAATTTTAGTTCTGCAGGTTAGAAGAAATGAATAAACAAGGATGAGTATGGATCGAAGGAGGCAGTTTGGAAATGATGATTAACAGGCCAAAACAGAAGCCAAAGTTACTTACAGATACATTAGAAGAGAACTGTAAAAGAAGCAAGTGCAGGACTGAAGGAGGAGGAGAGTGAGTTACCCTGAAGGCGGCTTAGTCAGACCAGATCAAACAGTGCTAGTAAGCATCAGCAGAACATAACGATTACGTAATGGATATGAGTGAGACTGATGTAACCAAATCAGTGGTACTGGTGTTGGTCCACACAAAATTTACGGGCCCGGCTTCGGGAGTAGAAAAACTCTCGAAATCACAGAGGTATATCAGAGGTTAAAGTACTTGATATCATATTATATGGGTGCTGAGAGAAGAAAAACCACTGTGTTGCCCAGCATCAAAAATATACAAACAATCTCTCGTCAGGACAAGGATCAGAAAATTAGAAAATGGCAAAAGTAGTCGCCATTTATTAAAACGGGGAACAGGACAAAAGGAACTTACGCGGTATCTTAATGAGCTTACTGTTCAGTATTCTGAAGAAAACGATAAGGGAAAAGAATAATGGAGCACCTGGAGAGAAGAAGATCTTCAGAACCAGTACGGATTTAAGGATGGAAAAACCCTGTTTTCAAATTTTTAAATACAATGACAGGGTCACAGAGATGCAACAAGAACAACTAGTGTGCGGCCAATATATTCTTATTGTATTGCAGGAAAAAAACATTGATACTGTCATACGACTGATAAATCCAGAAATTATAGGAAAAGAGTTATAAGCAGAGTGTTCAGTAGGTTATGAAGTAACTGAATTAGAGATGGACAGCAACGATATCCGAATGAGAATCAGAATGGTAAGAGTATCGAGAGGGGTCTGCAAGGACCTATACTAGACATAATGTTCTAAGGAATGTGATTTACCGTGTTCACCCATTTTCAAAATTATGAGAAAAATAGATGGAAAAGGGAGTGATTAAACGCAGAATACTTATCAATAGACTACAGATTGATCAGAAGTAAATTTTAGTTCCCCAGGCAAATGCGATTTGGAACACGTAGTGGATGAGTATGTGAAACATACCAGAGTTATAGCAGCGCTTGTGGCACCGACCGCCCCTCCCCGCCCAGAGGTAGTTAAAAAAGCAAGCTTATCGCTAGAAATATTCATAAATCGTATCCCATCAGCGGTTATGAAGGACTAGCCCCCAAGCATTGAATCAGACTCTTCAGAAGCATATACAAACGTATGAGAAGGATATTCACTGAGTTTTGCTGGTCACCGCTGAAGCCTGTTCGCCCCTTACAGTTGAGACGGTACAAAGAATTACATTAGGTTAGTAACCAAACAGAACTGAGAGAGATGTAGTGTGAGAAGAGTTTGAAGGACTGAACCCTTACGAGTTGGAGCAAAGTAGGACAATGGAAGAACATGATCACACATGATAAATATTAAATAACCTAATATGGACTGATAAGGAAGAACTGCGAACCAGAGATTAAGACGGTACAGGTTAAGGCTGATATACAGAGGAGGCACAGAAAGTAAAGGAGCATTTTACTTTGTCTTAGGGTGACTGACAATAGGAAAATGACTTGATGAGGGCAGTTTAGTAGAGGCACATCCCTTCTGTCTTTAAGAGTTCTGTAGATAGGGTAGGCCCATACGGGACAGAATATTGATAACGATCAATAAATGTAAAAGTTGGGTCCCTAGAGCTGGATCTCGACCCTCGCAAAGCAGAACTTCACACACACACGCACACACACCACAACACACTACACACAAACAACACACACACATTACCACACCACACACACGCCGCACCCACACAAACACACACACAACACATCACACGCACCACACACACACACACACACACCACACCACATACAAACCCCCCCCCCCAAAAACACGCAACCCACACACACATACACACACTCACCCCCCCCCCCCCCACCACACACACATACACACACACACGTACAAACACCACCACACACATACAACACCCCACACACAGTACACACCCACACCCACTCACACACACACAACACACACACACACACACCACACACCCACACACACACACACACGCCTCCCCTCCTCTAACATCTCTCCCCTCTAAATTTCCCCCTCCCATTATTTCCTCTCCTTTCCCATCTCTCTCCCCTCCCTCCCTCCCTTCTCCCCCTAGCCTCTCTCTCCTCTCGCTCTTCCATTCCCATCTTTCCCCCTTCTCCCCCTCTCTCTCCCCTCTCTCTCCCCCTCTCTTTTGCCTTCTTCACTCTCCCTCTCTCCCTCCGTCTCTCTCTCCTTCCCTCTCTCCCTCTCTCCCTTCTCTCTCTCCCTCTCTCTCTCTCTTCTCTCTTGCTCTTCTCTTCCCCATTTTCCCCTTCTAACTCTCCCCCTCTCTACACTTCCCTTCCCGCTCTCTCCCCTCTCTCTCTTCACTCTCTTCCCTCTCTCCTCTCTCCCACTCCTCTCTCTTGCTCCTCTCTTCCCCATTTTCCTTCTAAACTCTCCCCCTCTCTACCCTCCCTTCACTCTCTCTTCCCCTCTCTCTCTCACTCTCTCTCCTCTCTCCCTCTCTCTCTCTCCTCTCTCTCTCACTCTCTCTCTCTTGCCCTCTCTCTCTCTTCCCATTTTCCTTCTAACTCTCCCTCTCCTACCCTTCCCTTCACTCTCTCTCCCCCCCTCTCTCTCTCCTCTCTCTCCCTCTTCCCACTCCCTCTCTCCCACTCCTCTCTCTTGCTCTCTCTCTTTCCCCATTTTCCCTTTACTCTCCCCCTCACCTACATCCCTTCCATCTCTCTTCCCCTCTCTCTCTCACTCTCTCTCCCTCTCTCCCTCTTCTCCTCTCTCTCTCTCTTGGCTCTCTCTTCTTCCCCATTTTCCTTCTAACTCTCCCCTCTACCTACCCTTCCCTTCACTCTCACTCTCTCACTCTCACTCTCTATATAATAAAATCTCCCTATCCCCCTCTCTCTACTTCCCTTCTCTCTCTTTCCCCCTCTCCACTCTCTCTCCCCTTTCCTTCTCACATCTTCCCTCTCTCTTCTCCTTCTAACTTTCCTTTCTCTCTTCTCTCACAATAAAAAAATAATGGTGGGGACTCGAGAACCAAGTATCAGATGAGAATGGTTCTGGTAGGGAGGAGATGGATGGAAGGAGCAGTGGAAAGGATGAACAAGAGTGGAGAGAGAAATTTAGGGAGAGCTTTCTGAAACAATGGAGGAAGAAAGAGACTTCTATCGAAATTGGAAAAGAGGTTGGAGTGGAGACAAAGATTGGAGGCACAAGTCGAAACTGCAGTAGCAAGATAAGGTCTATAAGTTGAGATAAATAGCTGAAGCGAGTTTCAGGGCAGAGACCAGAGAAGAACCAGCATGTGAAGCTGCGAGGCCGACAGGAAGGATGGAATTATGAATTTGCTAGGTATATCAGCTGCAAGGTGGACCAAGGAGTGAAGGGAGAATCAGCTGGTTCAGTATGGAGAGGGGACTAGGACGAATGTGATGCACAACATGTTCTTCAAGAGCCACTGGAAAAATCAAGGGAGAAACTGACCACATACAGCGGAATCCAGAGTCACCAGAGGGTGAGGCAATGGAGGAGGAAAGGGCAAAACAGTGTTTATCCATGGGCTTCAGGAAAGAGAGTGATAAGACACACACTGAAAGAGGCAGCAGGTAGAAAGTGAAAGGAGATTGAGAAAATAATCACGGAAATAGATGAAGAGATGGACGAGATTTGTAAAATTTTAGAGATTAGGGGGTACTCGAAGGGGAGAAAAGAAGAAACCGACAATCAAGTGATTCTCAGGACGGAAAAAGTGCGGAACAGGATCTCCAAGGAAGAAACCCGAACTGAATATCGGAAGGTACAAGTAGGGTGTTCCTAGACAGGAGACAGAACAAAATTCAGAACAATCGAGAGCAGTGAGGGAGAGGACAAAAAGCGAAAGGAGCTATGAAAAGAGACAAGGATGGAACCCAGCAGAGGTCATTCAGAGCAGAACAGAACGCAGGGCAAGCACACACACAACTATTCTCAGAACCATACAACCTATCACACCATCCACACACACTACTGTCCATACACAGCCTCCACCCAGCACGAGCTATAGAATCCACAGTTGGCCACCATGTCTCCCACCCTCACAGGCCTCCCCCCCCAAACCACAGTGTGGAAAGGAATCTGAAGGTATGGTACACAAACACTGATGGAATAACACTAAGTGGGAGCGAGTGGCATGAAAGATTCACAGAAGCATCCCGGACATCATAGCTCTCACAGAAACAATCTTACAGGTATGATAACAGATCCATCTATATCCAAACGGCATACCAAAATTGAGGAAAGACAGAGGAACAGGGGGGTGGAGGAGTGGCATTGCTGATCAAAAATCGCTGGAATTTTGATGAGCTGGAGAGAGGAGGGACAGCGGAAGAAGAAAGTGATTACATAGCGGGAACGCTTCACTCTGGTGGTCCCAAGGTGGTATAGCAGTGATGTATAACCACCGCAGAACAGCAGGAGGCCAGGCAAGCGTACGACGAGAGCAATAGCAGCGATGTTGAAACACTGGCTAGAGTGGCTGAAGAGCTCATGCATGCAGGGCAAAGCTCCTGATCATGGGTGACTTTAACCACAAGGAGATCGATTGGGAGAATTGGACCCACATGGGGCAGGATACATGGAGGGCTAAGATGATGGAGGTGGTACGGGAAAACTTCATGTACAAAAACGTAAAGGACATACTAAGAGTCGGAGGAGGGATGAACCAGCAAGGCTGGACTAGTATTCACTTGTGTAGTGCAGAGATCGAGGACATCACATATATGAAAGGGACCCCTTGGGCAGTGAACATGTGGTTTTAAGCTTCGAATACACAGTAGAGCTACAAGTGAGGGAGGAGGTGCAGGAAGGCAGACGAATGGAAGCCAATAACTACAGAAAGGGGACTTACATAGGAATGAAGGAAACCTTCCTGACGGGGTTCAGTGGGGCAGAGAATCTGTTAGGGAAAGCCGTTAATGCGATGGAATATGTAGAACAAATGCAGGGAGGCTGAGGAGAGGTTTGTACCCAAGGGTAACAGGAATAATGAAAAAAGCTAGGATGAGCCATGGTTTACCCAAAGGTGCTGGGAGGCAAAAACAAGTGTGTGGGATGGAAGAATATAGAAGGCAAAGGACTCAGGAGAATAAGGAGAGCGTCGTAGAGCCAGGAAACACGATATGCACAGATAAGAGGGAGGCCCAAAGACAATATGAAAATGACTTAGCAGCGGAAAGCCAAATCTGACCGAAAATGTTGTACAGCCACATCAGGGAGGAAAACAAAACAGTCAAGGACAAGGGTTAATCAGGCTAAGGAAGGAAGGAGGAGAGACAACAAGAAATGACCGTGAAGTATTGTGAGGAACTCAAACAAGAGGATTTCAAGAAGTGTTCACAGAGGAGACCGAAGGGGCTCCAGAAAGACGGAGAGGTGGGGCACACCACATGTGCTGGACACAGTGCACACAACCGAGGAAGAAGGTGACGAGGTCTGAGTGAGGTAGATACTCAAAAGGCATGGGGCAAGATAACATCTTCCCCATGGGTATTGACAGTAGGGAGCAGAGGGCACTTGTGTATGCTGTACCCCTAAACAACAATATTCAATACATCTATCCGAAACAGGGAGATTGCTGAGGCATGGAAGACAGCAAATGTAGTCCCAATCTTTAAAAAAAGGAGACAGACATGAAGCATTAAACTACAGACCAGTGTCACTGACATGTATAGTATGCAAAATCATGGAGAAGATTATCAGGAGAAGAGTGGTGGAACACCTAGAAAGGAACGATCTCATCAACAGCAGGCAACATGGTTTCAGGGACGGGAAATCCTGTGTCACAAACCTACTGGAGTTCTATGACATGGTGACAGCAGTTAAGACAAGAGAGAGAGGGGTGGGTGGATTGCATTTTCTTGGACTGCAAGAAGGCGTTTGACACAGTTCCACACAAGAGATTGGTGCAAAAACTGGAGGAGGACCAAGCAGGGATAACAGGGAAGGCACTACAATGGATCAGGGAATACTTGACAGGAAGACAGCAGCGAGTCATGGTACGTGGCGAGGTGTCAGAGTGGGCACCTGTGACCAGCGGGGTCCCACAGGGGTCAGTCCTAGGACCAGTGCTGTTTCTGGTATTTGTGAACGACATGACGGAAAGAATAGACTCTGAGGTGTCCCTGTTTGCAGATGACGTGAAGTTGATGAGAAGAATTCACTCGATCGAAGACCAGGCAGAACTACAAAGGGATCTGGACAGGCTGCAGACCTGGTCCAGCAATTGGATCCTGGAGTTCAATCCCACCAAGTGCAAAGTCATGAAGATTGGGGAAGGGCAAAGAAGACCGCAGACGGAGTACAGTCTAGGGGGCCAGAGACTACAAACCTCACCAAGGAAAAAGATCTTGGGTGAGTATAACCCAGGCACATCTCCTAAAGCGCACATAAACCCAAATAATTTCTGCAGCAAAATGGGGGGCCTAGCAAACCCAAACACATTCCGCATCTTAAAAAGGGAATCTTTCGGGACCCGTACCCCCGTGAAACGTTAGGCCCATTTTGGGAGTATGGGGCCAACCATTTTGGAACCCACCCCCAACCCCAAGAAACGCAAAAAAATTTAGAAAAGTGAAAAGGTTGCAACAAGACTATCCCAGAGTAAGAGGAAAGTCGTACGGGGAGGGGTTTGGGGGAAAACAACCTGCACCCTGGGGGGACGGGAGAGATAGGGGGGACATGATAACGTCATCCCAAAATACTGAGGGGAAAATTGACAAGGTGGACAAAGACAGGATGTTCCAGAGTTGGACACAGTAACAAGGGACACAGTTGGAACTGAAAGACACAGATGAATCACGGGAAAGTTGGAAATATTTCTTCACCCACAGAGAAGTCGAAAAGTGGAATGTTTGGGAAGTGTTTTAGGGGAGGCAGGTTTCCATACATAGCTTTAAAAAGGGGGTATATAAAGCCACGGCTCGGGTTAAGTGACCTAGTTGCGATCATGAAAAGGGGGGGCCCCAGGAGCTCGGACTCAAACCCCCGCAACCTAAAATAGGTGGTACAACAGGGGATTTTACCCCACCCCTCACCCGAAGAGGGGGGCCTAAAATATGCTCGCCCCCCTGCAACCACAAATAGGTGAGTAAAAAAGGGTGAGTACACAAACACCCCACACCACACACCCTAATAGATTTTACAATGGAGAAGGTAACAAAACTAAAGGGGGACAGGCCAAACATAAAGGGGGGACTAAAAACGGGGTATGAAAACTTCTGCAGGGGGTTTTTCAGGGGGACAGAAAAAGGGTGGGAAAAATTCATAAACGAGATAAATGGAATTTTGGGGCAACAAATTTCAAGGAGGCAGAGGAAAGTTTTTTTTCCCCAAAGGGGAAAAAGGGAAATAATGGGAAGACCAAAACGATCCTTTTTTTTTCCCCGAAGGTGTAGGGGGGAAAAAACAAGTGCAAAAAAGGAAGGGAAAAGGTACAGGGAGGCAAAGGACCCAGGAAAACAAGGGGGATTAGAAAGACCGAAACGAGAAAGCAAGATAAGGGGGGGGCCCAGCGACGTTTTAAAACGAAAATTGCATCGAAATCAAATCTGACCCGAAACTGCTGAATAGCCACATTAGGAGGAAGACAACACCCAAGGACCAGGTGAAAGGCTGGGGAAAGAAGGTGGAGAACTCACAAGAAACGATCAAGAGGTAGTGAGGGCTAAAACACGAGTTTAAGGAAGTATTTACAGTAGAGACGGGAAAAGGACTCGGGGGGACAAAACCAGATGGGGACCCCCAAGAAAGGGGAATACCCCAAACAAGTGTGGACGACAAAACATACAGATGAGGGAGGGGGAAGAAACTGCAAAGGGACATCGTTTAACCCTCAAAGGCAAGGGGAAAAGAAAACCCATCCCCCCGTGGGCCCTTAGAGAGGGAGCAATATGTTGGGGGCGTGCCACTTACCACAATCTTCAACCATCCCGGGAAACGGGGCAACAACCTGGGGTATGGAAGACCCCAAATGAAAGTTCCCTTTTTTAAAAAAAGGAGACAAAAAAGGGGCACAAACTATAAAACCCGTGTCATTGACTTGTAAGAAATGAAAAATTTAAAGGAGAAGATTATCGGGGGGGGAGAGTGGTGGAGCACCTGGAAGGGAACAGGAGTATAAATCCCAACCCAGCACGGTTTTCAGGGAAAGGGGGGGGAAAAAAAAAAAAATTCCTGGGGTCAAAAAACCTTTCTGGAGTTTATAAAAAATAACAGAAGTAAGACAAGAAGAGAGGGGGTGGGTTGTTTTGCTTTTTTCTTGGACTGCAAGAAGGCCTTTGACACATTTTCCCAAAAAGAAATTAGTGCAGAAGCTGAGCATCAGGCGCATATAACGGGAAAGGGGCACTGCAAGGGAAACAGAGAATCCCTGACAGGGGGGCAACAACGATCATGGTACATAAGGATTTATAAAACAGGGGGCCACCTGTGCGAGGGGGGTCCCACAGGGGTCGGCTGGACCAGTGCTATTTTTGGAAAAGTGAACACAGAGGGAAGGGGTTTAAAAGGACTCAGAAGTGTCCCTTTTGCAGATGATTTAATTTAATGAGGAAAATTTTAAATTTTGATGAGGACCGGGGCAGGACTTCAAAGAGACCTGGCCCAGACGGGACACCGGGGCCCCAAGCAAATGGTTTTCTCGAATTTAATCCTCCCAAATGCAAAGCCCATGAAGATGGGGGAAGGCACAAACCCAACCGCCGGGAGTATGGGCAGGTGGCCAAAGACTGAAAACCTCACTCAAGGAGAAAGATTTTGGGGGTGAGTATAACACCGACATGTCCCCGGGAAGCACACATCAATCAGATAACGCTGCGCATATGGGCCCCGGGCCCAAACCCTTTAGAACACTTTCCCCGAAAAAACCTTAGAAAGGGAATCATTCAAGAAAACGGTCCCACCGTGTATGTAAGGCCCCCATACTGGAGTATGCAGCCCCTTTTTGGGAAACCCCCACCTTAAAAAAAGCACGTCAAAAACTAGAAAAGTACAAATTTTTTGCGACAAGGTTTTTTCCCAGAGCAAAGGGGAAAAGTCCTATGAAGAAAAAAATTAAGGGAAATCCCCCTGCCCCAAAATTTGGAGGAAAGGGGGGTCAGGGAGACATATAACGACATATAAAATACTGCGTGAAAGACAAGGGGGGACAAAACGGGAAATTTCCCCAGGGGGGGGCCCAACAAAAAAACAAAGGCCACAATTGGAATTTTAAGACACAAATGATTCAGAGAGATAGTAAATTATTTCTTCAGTCATAGAATTGTAAGGCAGGGAATAGCCAAAAAATGACGTAGGGGAGGAAGGAACAATACACATTTTTTTAAAGACAGGTTTGATAAAGCTCAGGGAGCGGGGAGAGAGGGGGCCCAAAGAAGCACCGGTGAAGAGGGGGGGCCAGGACTGGCCCTCGATCCCTGAAAACCAAAAAATAGGTGATAAAAAAATAGGGGGAACACCCCCCAAACACACACACACACTTTAGGACAGCGAGTGGCTATTCACGCCGTGGGTGCCCCCCGGGGTTTTTAGTGTTTTTGGGGGCTATTTGTTTTCGAAAGGGGGTTGCTAAGTGTGTCCGGGTATAAACAATCCTAAAGGGTTTTTTTTTTTTAATTGCCTGAGCCAAAAATTGGGGAGAGCCACAATTTTGAAAGTGATCTGAAATAATAGCGTTGGGCGCTGGCAAAGGGGAAGGGGGCGTTCCCAAATGTCACCCGGAAAGGAATAAAGTGAAAAAAATCGTGGACCAGTGAAAGAAATACGGGAATAGGGTACTTTATTAACGAAAAAATTGAGGGGGATCACCCGGGGACGTCATCGGCGGACCAGGGCCAGGACTTCACACGCCCTGGACAATCTACAGTGCACAGCTGCACTACAAGACTTATCACCTATGAGTGGTTGTTTGGGGGGGGGGTTCCGGGTTTTTCCAAATTAAACCGCCAAGCTGAATGTGAATGGCCCCCCCCCAAAAACTCTCAATGCACGATAAAGAATAGGCACCAAGAAATTCAAAAAGGTTTTAGCAAAGGGGAAATTTCCTTTGAAAAAGGGCGATTAACTCACTATAAGCAGGTGATAACAACACTCCCAAGGGGGGGAGCCCAGGTCACAAGAGTTTTACACAACACAACGGGAAAATTTCAACTTAAACCACTCCAAGCACAAGCCACCTATTTTTTCAGAACATAATAAACCCCCCAAAAATTCACACAAAATTTAAACCCCACACACCCAAAACACACACACACCAACACACACACACACACACACACACACATACACACACCCAAAAACACACAACACACACACACACACACCCAAAACACACACACACACAACACCACACAAAAAACAACCACACACACCTGAAAAGGCGGAAAGTCCCAAAGGTTGGGGTGTCGGGTCCCAAAATTTGGGCAGCCAAGGCCCCAAACAGAATTTCCCTTTAAAACCCCCACAAGCCCCCAACCTTTCAGTACATAAAAAACCCCCACACAAAAATTTCCCACACACAATTACACAAAAAATTTACACACTCACACCACACACACCACACACACACAACACACATCCAGAAAACACATACACTCCCCCCCCCCCACCGACATCCACTTTTTTCCCCCCTGATCCCCCCCCCCTCGATCACCCCCCCCCTTTCCCCCCTTTTACCCCAAAAAAACCCCCCCCACTCAGCTCCCACAAACACAGTTTTCCACTACTTCCCCCCCCCCACATTCGACACAAAAACAAATACTAACCTAACATACAAACTACATGGTTTCCCACTCTGGGGAATCAGGGTAAAACAAAAATTTGGGGGGCCAGGGGAGCAACAAGAAAAAACCCAAAGGGGCAGGGGGAGGAAAAAGCAAAGGGAAATTGGGCCAGAGCCATAAAAAGGGGTCATGAATGGGGAAAAAAAACTGAAGAACTTAGGGATTAGAAAGGAAAGAAAGGATAAAAAAATGGGAAAACAGGAAAAATGGGAGGGGGATGTCAAAACAGCAAAGCTAGGGTACAAGTTTAGAAAAAGGGAAATTTAAAAAACTGAAAAAAACCTAAAGAACTAAAGAAAATTTTTGGGGTTGACAAAAGAGACTGGGTACCTCACCACAAATTTAAGGGGGCTGTAGGGGAAAAAGGGGCACAACTGCATGGGGATGCTCTGTCAGAGGGGACTTAGCCAAAAAGAAAGACTAAGCTTTTTGGGAGGCCCAACAGACAAAAAACCCAACCCAAGGAAAACCGAGAAGGGGAAAAAAACAGGCCACTGAGCCCAAGTACAAATTAAGCCAAGGGAAAAAAGATTAAAGGAAAGCTGCATGGAGGAAACCAAATTAAAAAGGGGGTACACAAAGGGTATGCACTGGGAGAATGAAAGGGTGAGGTCATCTTTGTTTAGGGCTCCAGGAATCGAAGGGGGAAAAAATATGAACCAAAAGGAAAAAAAGGGGGAAAAAAAAAAAAAATTTAAAGGGATCATGAAAGAAAAAGGAAAAGACGATAAAGACCCAGCTGGGAAAATTTTTGGAGAATAAGGGGGGTTTTTAAAAAAAAGAACCCGGCCGTGAGAGTTTACCTTTCAAGCGAAGCGACTCGGACCCAGGAACCTCCGAGAAAAACAAAGATTAAAGGGGGTACCGACCCGGAAAAGAACACAAAAGAAAGGAAAAAAACTGAGAGAGATGGGACAAAGGGGAAAAGGGGGAAAGAGGGGGAGGAAAACAGACAGGAGATCCCAGACCCGGGGAAAAAAATCAATACAAACCTCCCTCACAACTTTCTATAGAAACCCCCATCCAGGTCAACCCCAAATGCAACCAAACACCTTCCCAAATCAAAAACCCCTGCCACACCAATGGCCCCCCCCCCCACTACTTACAAACTTTTACCCCCCACCCGCACCAACCCCCTAGTTTCCCTTTCCAGGGCTCCCCCCTCCCCCAACCCCCAAAATATTCCCAGACCACAGTCTTTGAAAAGAAGTTTAAGGGGTGGTATAAAATGCGATGGAAAAACAAACCCAAATAAAGAGGAGTTTGGGACGAAAAAAACAAAGAGACATCCCCCCGACAAATCCCTCACAGAAACAAAACTCACCCGAAATAATAACAAATTCAATCTTTCCATCCGGGTATCAAAAACCAGGAAAGACAGAGGGGGGAAGGGGGGGGAGGAGTTGCACTGCTCATTAAAAAACCCGTGGGGTTTTTTAAAAATGGAAGGAATGGAAAGGGATGGGGAAAGGGAAATCCCTTTGTAAAGGGGCAATCCAGGGCGAGGGACATAAGGGGGATAATTGCAGTAAAGTCCCAACCCCCCACAAACGCAGGGGGCCCCAAAAAAAATACATGAAGCAACAGAGCCAAAGATCAACACACCAGGCCGAGTGGCCCCGAGGGGCACACAGGGGGGGGGCAAAGTTACTAGTTATGGTTTATTTCAATCCCCAAGGGGGGGGTTTACGGGAAAAACCCGGACCCCATGGGGGCCCGAAACAAAGGAACCAAGAAGGATGGGTTTTAAAAAAAAAAAGGAGAACCTCAAAGCATAAAAATGTTAGAACACTACCAAAAGAGAGAGAGAGGATGAACCCCGCAAGGGTTTGGGCCTTTATTCCCAAGAGTATTCGGACCCTTTGAGGTATCATGTTTTGAAAGGCCCCTGGGGGCTAGTGACATGTGGTTCTGTGCCTTTGACTACAAAGTTGAGCTCCAAAATGGGGAAAAGAAACAGGGAAAAGCTTGGGGAAAAAACCCAAAATACAAAAGGGGGGAAAAAAACCCGGCATGAGGAACTTCCTTTTAAGACATTCAGTGGAGGGAACAAAAGGAAAACCATACAAAAAATGGGGGACTATGTACAAAAAAAATCAAGGAGGGAGAGGAGGTTCGTTCCCCAAAGGGGAAAAAGAAATAAAAGGGGAAAAACAGAACAGTCCTTTTGGTTTACCCAAAGGTGTAGGGGGGCCAAAAATAGGGTGTAAAATAGAGAAAGGAAAAGGTACAAAGACAGAGAAAACCCGGAAAAAAAAAGAAATCAGGGCCGGGAAAAGCCAGGAAACCCAATATGGGACAATAAGAAAGGGGGGCTCAAGACAATATGAAAATGACATAGCATCAAAAATAAAGACGACCCGAAGCTGTTTAAGCCACAACAGGAGGAAAACAACAGTCAAGGACCAGGGAATCAAGAAATGGGGGGGGAAGGGGTGATGGGGGAAATTTACAAGAAACGACCGAGAGGTTTTTCAGGGGCCAAAAACAAGATTTAAAGAAATTTTTTAAAAGTGGGAAAACCCTAGGACTCCAAGAAAAACAGAACAGGGGGCACACCAAACAAGTGCCCGGATGAGGTACATAAAACAAAGGAGGGGAAAAAAATTTTTGGAAAAAAAAAAAAACCCCGCCATTGGGGCCAAAAAAAAATTTTTAAAAAAAAGGGGAAAACACCTCAAAACTGGGCCCAAAACCCCCCTTTTAAAATGGGTTTCCCCTTTTTAAAAAAGGGGGAAGAATTTTAGCCAAAAAAAAACTTCAACCCTTAAACAATTTAAAAGGGAATTTGAAAGGGAAAGGGAAATTCCAAAATTTTTGGCCCCTAAAAAAAAGGGAAGACAACCCGAGGCAAAAAAAACCTTTTAACAAAAAGGTTTTTATACAAGGTCCCGGGGGGGAAAACAAGAGGAGGGTGGTGGGGAATTTTGGGAAAGAAAAGGTTTTGACAACCCACACGGGCTTCAAAAGTAAAACCCGGCAAAAAAACAGAAAAATTTAAAGGGCAAGGTTTTACAGGGGGAAAACAAAAGGAGGGGAGGGGTGGGGTCGCCCCGGGAAATTTTTCCCCAAAAAGGGCTTAAACCGGCCAGGGTTCCTCACAAAAAGGGGGTAAATCAAAAGGCCTTTTTAGGGCCAGGGAAATAAAGGGGAAAGGAACGAATGGGCGAGAAAACGGAATGGGGCAAAAAAGAGTCTGGACGGGTCAAAAGGGGGCAAGCCGTTTCCCTGTGAAAGCGGGGGTTAAGGGGTCCCAGGGCCTTTGGGTTTTTTGGGGGGTTTGGGGGGGGGGGACAAAAAGGAAGGGAAAGACTCAGAAGTGTCCTTGTTTGCAGACGATGTGAAGTTAATGAGAAGAATCGAATCCGACGAGGATCAGGCAGGACTACAAAGAGATCTGGACAGGCTACAAGCCTGGTCCAGCAACTGGCTCCTTGAATTTAACCCTGCCAAATGCAAAGTCATGAAGATTGGGAAGGGCAAAGAAGACCGCAGACACAATATAGTTTAGATGGCCAAAGACTGCAAACCTCACTCAAGGAAAAAGATCTGGGGGTGAGTATAACACCGAGCATATCTCCTGAGGCGCACATCAATCAGATAACTGCTGCAGCATACGGGGCCCTGGCAAACCTACGGATAGCGTTCCGATACCTCAGTAAGGATTCGTTTAAGACTCTTTTACACCATCTACGTCAGGCCCATACTGGAGTATGCAGCACCAGTTTGGAATCCACACCTAGTCAAGCACGTCAAGAAATTAGAGAAAGTGCAAAGGTTTGCAACAAGACTAGTCCCAGAGCTACGGGGATTGTCTATGAAGAAAGGTTGAGGGAAATCGGCCTGACGACACTGGAGGCCAGGAGGGTCAGGGGAGACATGATAACGACATATACAATACTGCGCGGAATAGACGAGGTGGACAAAGACGGGATGTTCCAGAGATGGGACACAGACCACAACAGGTCACAATTGGAAGTTGAAGACTCAGATGAATCAAAGGGATGTTAGGGGAAAGTATTTCTTCAGTCTTAGAGTAGTCAGGCCATGGAAATTGCCTAGAAAGTGATGGTGGTGGAGGCAGGAACCATACATAGTTTTATGGGCGAGGTATATGATAGAGCTCCATGGGCAGGGAGAGAGAGGACATAGTAGGCAATCAGCGAAGTGGCGGGGCCAGGAGCTTCGTGAATCGACACCCTGCAACCACAACATGGTGAGTACAAATATGTGAGTACACAACACACACACACACACACACACACACACACACACCAACACAGAAAGGAAATGATCTCATCAACAGCATGTCAACATGGTTTCAGGGGACGGGAAATCCTGTGTCACAAACCTACTGGAGTTCTATGACAGGGTGACAGCAGTAGTAAGACAAGAGAGAGGAGGGGTCAGTGTGGTGGATTGCATATTCTTGGACTGCAAGAAGGCGTTTTTGACACAGTTCCACACAAGATATTGGTGCAAAAAACTGGAGGACCAAGCAGGGATTAACAGGGAAGGCACTACAATAGTTCAGGGATACTTGCTCAGTAGAAAGACAGCAGCGAGTCATGGTACGTGGCGAGGTGTCAGGTGGGCACCTGTGACCAGCGGGGGGTCCCACGGGGACCAGTGGTTTCTGGTATTTGTGACGACATGACTGAAGGGAATAGACTCGAGGTGTCCTGTTGCAGATGACGTGAAGTAGCTGAATGAGAGGAATTCCTCTCGATCGAAGACCAGCAGAATACAAAGGGATCTGGACAGGGGTGCAGGACATGGTCCAGCAATGGATTCCTGGAGTTCCATTCCACCAAGTGCAAAGTTCAAGAAGATTGGGGGGAAGGGGCAAAACCAAGACCGCAGTCGGAGTACAGTCAGGGGGCCGAGGGACTCAAAAACCTCACTCAAGGAAAAAGATCTTGGGGTGAGTATAACAGCAGGCACATCTCCTGAAGCGCTCAT
>NC_069440.1:40338935-40375779 GCF_026875155.1 Cherax quadricarinatus
TAGGGAGGGCTAGGGAGGGCTAGTGAGGGCTAGGGAGGGCTAGTGAGGGCTAGGGAGGGCTAGTGAGGGCTAGGGAGGGCTGTTAGGGCTAGGTAGGGCTAGGAGGGCTAGTGAGAGTAGTGGACGGGATAGGGAGGGCTACTAGGGAGGGCTGGGAGGGCTAGGGAGGGCTTGTGAGGGCTAGGGAGGGCTAGTGAGGGCTAGGGAGGGCTGTGTAGTAAGGCGAAATATAACTGCTTTCTCCTCCACTTTAATATTTAGTACCTATTGATGGGAATAAATTTCGAAGTGACTAGTTACTACACATTTTTATTGCTGTGAAAGCAGTATAAACACCCGCATGAGAAATAAAGATATTCCTCTCAATATAAATATAAGAAATAAAGTAGCATATCATACTACCTCGAACGAGAACGTATTTAAATTAATGGTGGAGAATTTTTTTCCAGTGGCGATAAAATCTACAAGTAATAACATATAGAGGTCAGTGATTTAGGCAGGTGTGGCAGAATAACTCGGAACTGCTCAGAAATATTTAGTTCTTCGTTAGTAATTTTATTAAGTGGTAGATTAATAAAGGAATTTCCACTTTTGTTGTTTCAATAGACTAAAGTTTTCTCCCCACCTCGGCTTTTTCCCGAGGTGGGTGTGGGGGGGGGGGCACGCCCTAGTAACTAAATAATTACGTAAGTACTTAAGTGTATTTAGTTACAGGTACACATTAAATACGGTTACTCAATTTGTGATAATAGTAACTTCGTGTAAAATTATCTAGGAGAAGAACCCACAAAATTTAAAGTGACTTACTCTGGCCCAGCTGACGTATTATAATAAAACAGATTAGAATGAGTTGGAAATATTTTTGAAATCAGTATAAAAAACTTATGAATCCCCTCCCCCACTTATGAATCGTCACTCAACAAAGTGTATAAAAAGATCTCTCTTCCTGAGGGTTAGCGCATCCTATATAAAAAAAAAATTCAGCTGGGAACGAATATGTTTGTAAATAAATGTTAAAACATTGGTTAAAAATGATATGCTACTCAATATTGCAACCCCTAAAATGCACCGCTCTCAGGGTTGCCGCCCTCTCGATGAACATTTGGAAGGCCTTGTTGCATTAAAATAAAATAAGAAAATAAGTATGTCACTTGTTCAACCACATGAAGACTTGGAGGAAACGTTTCGCCCTGGGGCCTTAATCTAGTTGTGGCACAATTGACTTACAAGTATTGTTTTTAATGGCCATAGTCGTGTGTTTTTTGATTGTGTCCTTCTGGTGATGAGTTATAAGGATGTGTGGCGGGCTGCAAAGTAGTGTTGAGATTTCCAGAGTAACCCCTCAAGTATGTGCTTTACGATGTCCGGTTGTAATAGATCCGTAATAACGCGATTTTGAACGCAATCACAAAAACGATGTTTTAGTACTCGCATGTTCATGAGATCGAACTCCACTCGTTCTGTGATTTGATAAACATGAGGTAAATGTGATCTTACATTCGATGTTTGGTACTGGGATTAAATGCTTTTATAAATGTGGGTAATAAATTTGGGTCTATTCGTTTTACTTTTCGATTTATTTTTTTTTGTATTTTGTATTGTCTGCATTTACCTTTGTAGTGTAATGTAGAGTGTAAAGTAATGAGCTGTTTGAGTGTTGATGTTTGTGCTTGTATTAATCATGGATGAATATGAATTTTTATTTCTTGTTTTATTGACCAGTGCAAATTACTAGCTATTCTAGAAAAAATTTCTCTGACTTTTCCTCTTTTAAATTACTAATAATCTCTTAGTTTTTTAAATTCAATCATCCCTCGATAAAATATTGTGCTCTGAATAATTCATGGCACGCACATACGGTTGCTCTATAAGGAGTCTGGGAATTTATGATGGCTGCATAAACCAACTTAACACGACTGTTCTCAGATCAAAAATTTGTATACATTTCGTTACCATTGTAACTTGTTTAGTTAGCAAAACTTGGTGGCTCAGTCCCCTGGACTATTATGCGCTCTGTAATCTTTTCACTACAACCCACAGGATGGGTTTGGGCTGCATAATAAAGCTATTTAACTTACTCATATTTGAACGGTTCTTTAACATGTCTTGGTGTTTTGTTCTGCTTTTTTATACAGTGGGTAAGAATTAGCCTTTGATTTCTTTTTCAGTTTCACCCTGACGAGGTTCTGTAAATGTATATTTCTTTTACTAGAAATAAGCAGAAACATATCAGTATGCTCTTAGGAAAAACCCGATGATGATGCCTCTTTTGGTCTTGGTATCTTGACTGGAATAGAAGTGTGTGAGATCACACACACACACACACACACACACACACACACACACACCACACACACACACACACACAGAAAGGAATGAGCTTATACAAGATAACTAGCACGGTTTCAATGAAGTGAAATCCTGAGTCACAAAACGTACTGAAATTTTACAGCAAGGGAGCAAAAGTAAGATAGAAGAGAAACAGGGGGTGGATAGATTACATTTTCTTCGACTGTAAGAAAGCTTTACGACACAGTTCCACTCAAGTGATTTGTTACAAAAAGCTCGAGAGAGCACGCAGAGAATAACATGAAAGACATTGCAATGGATCAGACAATACCTGACAGGAAGGAGTGATGGTACGTGACGAGGTGTCAGAGTGGGTGCCTGTGACAAGCGGTGGTCCTCAGGGGTCCGTCCTAGGACCAGTGCTATTTCTGGTATATGTAAGTGAAATGAAGGAATGGATAGATTTAGAGGTGTCTCTCTTTGTAGACGATGTGAAGGTAATGAGAAGAATTCATACAGATGAAGATCAAGTAGGCCTACAAAGGGATCTGAACAGGCTGCAAGCCTGGTCCAGCTCCTGGAGTTTAACAAGCCTGGTCCAGCTCCTGGAGTTTAACAAGCCTGGTCCAGCTCCTGGAGTTTAACAAGCCTGGTCCAGCTCCTGGAGTTTAACAAGCCTGGTCCAGCTCCTGGAGTTTAACCCCACCAAGTGCAAAGTCATGAAGATTGGGGAAGGTCAAATAAGATAGCAGGCGGAGTACAGTTAGGGATGGGGGGCAAAGACTATAAACCACACTCAGGGAAAAGGATCTTGGGATGAATATTATACTGAGAACATCAACCAAATAACTGCTGCAGGATATGGGCGGCTGGCAAACCTAAGGAGAGCGCTTCGAGACCTGAGTAACGAGTCATTCAAGACACTGTTCACCGTGTGCGTCAGGAGTATATTGGGGTGTGCAGCACCAGTATTGACCCACAACTGGTCAAGCTCGTCAAGGAAATTAGAGGAAGTGTATGGGTTGTAAACAAGACTAGTCCTGAAGTTGAGAGAGGGAATGTCCTACGAGGAGAGGTTAAGGGAATCAACATGATGACAAACTGGAGGATAGCGAGGGATAGAGGGAATATGATAACGGCATATAAATACTGAGAATTGACAAGGTGGATAGGGGACAATTTTCAGAAATGGGACACAAGAACAAGGGGTCACAACTGGAAAGTTGAAATCAGATGAGTTTCACGGGGGGGATTGTTTAGGAAGTATTTTTTCAGTTCATAGAGTTGTCAGGAAGAGGAACAATCTGGAGAGTGTTATAGTGTGGAGTTAGTAGGGATTCATATGTGCTTAAGGAGAGGTACGATAAAGCTCATGCTAGCAGGGAGAATTTGGGGGCTTAGTAGCGGCCAGCGAAAGGGCGGGGTCAAAAGCTGTGACTCAGACCCTGCACCACAAAATAGGTGAATACCCACAAGCCGCCTCCCACAGAGGAAAATCGACCCAAAACATGACAAAAAATAATTCACTGTCATTCATTCAATCCCTGTCTCGCCGCGGAAGCGCTATCTTCACAGTTGAGACGGTTCTCAGAAAACAACATCACCACCATTCTCCAGATTGCAGGCATGTACTTTCCACCTCCAGGACGCATGTCAAGTTAACCGGTTTTCCCTGTATCCTTGTTCACTCTCCAGTAGCAATCAAGTTATAAAAGCAAGATCAAAGATTTATAGATCTATTAGCACTAACGTCCAACTCATAAAAACTTTTTGAAAGATGTTTTTAAAGACAAGGACAGTCAACCACTTAGATTACCAACAAGTGCACATACCCAGGCATCATGGGTTTAAAGCAAGTAGCTCTTTCCTCTCTTAACTATTTATTCACTATGACTTGGTCTTGGATGCACTGGGGACAAACAGAATGCAGATGTATCATTACCACCGTTAAAGGAGATTAAATGGAAATAATTGGTACATGGGATCTTTTACTTTCTAACACAACGGAGCACACAGAAGAAAGGAAACACAGTTAATTCGGAGGCTGCCCAATGTAAAACTCGGTTACACCATGTTACTATATCGTTCCCATTCTTTATTCCTATCACAAAACTGATATAAATATAACTGTAAAACAACAGCATCTTGTCGTTCTTTACTGACGATACTAGAATTTTCACGAGTGTTGTCCACTGATGACACAATAAATCTCAAACTTTAAGACCAAGTCATCCAATGGGTCTCAGACAACAACATGAGGTTTAATGAGGAATTTTCAGTTACTCGTTGTGGAAAACTTGGGGAATTAAAAGCTATATTGATAAGAAGCAAATAATAACCACATAATAAAGCGAAATCTAATATGAAGACTTACGCGTGATAATGTCAGAGGGATCTCAATTTTCAAAATCACAACAGTATCAATTATCACAACTGCGAGGAACATGACTAGGATGGTTAATGAGAAACCTTCAAAAAAGGCATACCTGGAGGTAACCTGGAGGTTATTACGGGGATCAACGCCCCCGCGGCCCGGTCCACGACCAGGCCTCAACATGGATAGAGGCATGATCAACTCGGCTTGTTACTGCTGGCCGCACGCAGTGACGTACGGCCACAGCCGGCTGATCGGCACCGGACTTTGGTATCTGTAAAGCTCTCTCTTAGAATGGCAGCAGGGGTTTATTGGCAATCTTCCCCTAATGCCTTGATGGGAGGCTGTTTTTTGAACAGTTTTGGGCCCCGGACACTTTTGGTGTTTTCCTTAGTGTTCCAATGGCATGCCAAGTCAATGATGATCTATTGTTTTAAAAATCTATTTTGTCAATGTATTTCGTCTTTATTAAAGTCTATTTAAAATATTAGGGGATGGTAGGAGACAACAATTTTCAAACAGCTCCGGGGTGAAACCTTGAGTTTTTCCTGAAGAAATTTTTATATATATATATATTATATATAAATATAATATATTATATATATATTATATATATATATTATATATATATATATATATTTATATCCTGTGCTAAGACTAGTCAGTTGTAGATCAAACGTCAAATATACTTGCGATTTTCTGGGTTTAAATACCAACACTCTTCTTGGCGAAATTATGGCCAAGGAAAATTTGTTGTATGCAATAGAATTTCGACATAAATCCTAATGAAAAAAATATATTTCAATGTGTTTGTCTATTATCAAATTATTGTAAACTTATCTAAAATATATTTAGTTGGATTAGGCTGAATTAAACTGCGCTTGTTATAATAAGATTAGGTAAGTTTCATAAGGTTCTTTTATTCAAAATTATTAATTTTTACATTGTCATAAATGAAAAAATATATATCTTCAAAGGTATAAGAGAAAATTTTAGAAAAGGCTTAATTTAAGGACTTGGAATACTATTCCACAAAATTTTGTCTGTCTGAAGAACCTCGCAACTACATTACTGTCAGTTTTTTCATCTACTTATTCTTGTGAATCATTGTTTTCAGTGATGAACTTTGTTAAGTCTGGTAATAAGAGTGACCTTACTGATGAAATATATATCTCAAGTCTTAGTGATGATCTTTGTTAAAGTCGGTAATCAAGAGTGAACTTACTGATGAAATATATATCTCAAGTCTTAGTGATGAACTTTGTTAAGTCTGGTAATAAGAGTGACCTTACTGATGAAATATATATCTCGAGTCTTAGTGATGAACTTTGTTAAGTCTGGTAATAAGAGTGACCTTACTGATGAATATACCATCTCGAGTCTTAGAGATGAACTTTGTTAAGTTGGTAATAAGAGTGACCTACTGATGAACTATACATCTCGAGTATTAGTGATGAAAAACTTTGTTAAGTCTGGTAATAAGAGTGACCTTACTGATGAAATATATATCTCGAGTCTTAGTGATGAACTTTGTTAAGTCTGGTAATAAGAGTGACCTTACTGATGAAATATATATCTCGAGTCTTAGTGATGAACTTTGTTAAGTCTGGTAATAAGAGTGACCTTACTGATGAAATATATATCTCAAGTCTTAGTGATGAACTTTGTTAAGTCTGGTAATAAGAGTGACCTTACTGATGAAATATATATCTGGAGTCTTAGTGATGAACTTTGTTAAGTCTGGTCAAATAAGAGGACCTTACTGATGAAATTACATCTTCGAGGTCTTAGTGTTGAACTTTGTTAAGTCTGGTAATAAGAGTGACCTTACTGATGAAATATACATCTCGAGTCTTAGTGATGAACTTTGTTAAGTCTGGTAATAAGAGTGACCTTACACTGAGAAATATATATCTCGAAGTCTTAGTGATGAACTTTGTTAAGTTGGTAATAAGAGTGACCTTATATACTGATGAAATATATACTCGAGTCTTAGTGCATGACCTCTTTGTTTCGTTAACCGCCTCTGGTAATAAGAGTGACCTTATGATGAAATATATATCTCGAGTCTTAAGTGAGAACTTTGTTAAAGTTGGGTAATTAGAGTGACCTTACATGATGTAATTATATATCTGGGAGTCTTAGTCCCCCACTGATGAACTTTGATAAGTCTGTAAAATTAGAAGTGACCTTATGATGAAAATATAATCTCGAAGTCTTGTGATGAACTTGTTAAGGTCTGGTAATAAGAGTGACCTTACTTTGATGATAAATTTTATCTGGAGTCTTAGTGATGAACTTTGTTAAGTCTGGTAATAAGAGTGACCTTACTGATGAAATATATATCTCGAGTCTTAGTGATGAACTTTGTTAAGTCTGGTAATAAGAGTGACCTTACTGATGAAATATATATCTCGAGTCTTAGTGATGAACTTTGTTAAGTCTGGTAATAAGAGTGACCTTACTGATGAAATATATATCTCGAGTCTTAGTGATGAACTTTGTTAAGTCTGGTAATAAGAGTGACCTTACTGATGAAATATATATCTCGAGTCTTAGTGATGAACTTTGTTTAAGTCTGGTATTAGACGTGACCTTACTGATGAAAATATATATCTCGTGTCTTATGATGAAACTTTGTTAAGTTGGTTAAAAATAAGAGTGACCTTACTGATGAAATATATATCTGGAGTCTTAGTGATGAACTTTGTTAAGTCTGGTAATAAGAGTGACCTTACTGATGAAATATATATCTCAGAGTTTAGTGATGAAATTTGTTAAGTCTGTCCTTCTCCCCTCCCCCCCCCCCCCCCCCTTACCCCCCCCCCCCCCCCCCCCCCCCCCCCCCCCCCCCCCCCCCCGAGTGACCTTACTGATGAAAATATATATCTCGAGTTTTCTTAGTGATGAACTTTGTTAAGTTGGTTATAGAGTGACCTTACTGATGAAATATATATTGGAGTCTTATTGATGAACTTTTGTTTAAGTTGGTAATAAAGAGTGACCTTACTGATGAAATATATATCTCGAATCTTAGTGATGACACTTTGTTAAGTCTTTGTATAAGAGTGACCTTATGATGAAATATATATCTCGAAGTCTTAGTGAAGAAACTTTGGTTAAGTCTGGTAATAAGGAGTGACCTTACTGATGAAATATATATCTGGAGTCTTATTGATGAACTTTGTTAAGTCTGGTAATAAGAGTGACCTTACTGATGAAATATATATCTCGAGTACTTAGTGAGAACTTTGTAAAGTCCGCGTATATAAGAGTGACCTTATGATTGATGAAATATTATATCTCGAGTCTAGTGATGAAACTTTGTTAGTCGGGTATAGGTTATAAGAGTGACCTTACTGATGAAATATATATCTGAGTCTTAGTGATGACTTTGTTAAGTCTGGTATGAGAGTGACCTTACTGATGAAATATATATCTGGAGTCTTAGTGATGAACTTTGTTAAGTCTGGTAATAAGAGTGACCTTACTGATGAAATATATATCTCGAGTCTTAGTGATGAACTTTGTTAAGTCTGGTAATAAGAGTGACCTTACTGATGAAATATATATCTCGAGTCTTAGTGATGAACTTTGTTAAGTCTGGTAATAAGAGTGACCTTACTGATGAAATATATATCTCGAGTCTCACTGATGATAAATGAATAAAAGTTCCACAGTTTTTCTCTCAAGTTTTGATTTGATGTTTTCTGCTAAAATGGTAAATATGTAGCAAATATTGCAAACCAAGCAATACAAGATGCAAAACTCTCCCCCCCCCCCCGTGGTTGTTTTCCAAAATATGTAGTTTTGTTGGTAAAATAATTATATTGTAGTTTCTCTCCGACTTTTATGTATAATTCTAAACCAGTGGTTCCCAAACTTTTTCAGCTTGTTACCCAATTTAACATGCCACATAAAGCATGTTACCCCTTTCACAAAATGTTATTATTATTGATATATATGGCTAAACGTGAACGTATACAGCCTCGCATACTCTGCTAATCCTAGCAAAACCATTGAAAACGTAAGAACCACACATACATTATATATAAAATTAATAATAGCTACAAATTCACAGTAACAGTGGGTAAATACTAACTATATACTGCACAGGGCAGTACACATACATACCAGCTTATGTCTACCTCAGCTGTTGCTCACAGATTAACTGACAGGGTGAAAATAGAGGCAGCTCAGGAAGTGAGTGACGCTCGTACTGGACAGGTCGATCTGGGCTACTGAGTGACTTTTGTCCTGAAGCATACTGTCAATAAAATACTTTTGGTACGTTTCCACACACTTAGCTATATATTTCTTCTTTTCTAATACTGTATATTAGTTTTTGATGTTTATTGTTATTTGGTTTAACTTTATTACTTACTTATAATAGGTTTACTTTACAACTTTATATACTAAGACAAATTTAACAATAATCCTCATACCGGGTACCGCATTGTTTTCTTGATTTTCAGAATTCATAACTTTTTTTCTGTCACCCCTCCATTACCCCCCAAAAATGGTTAAATTACCCCCAGTTTGGGAACCACTGTTCTAAAGGGATTAAAAATCAATAAAAGGGTATTTTTAATTTTATATCCTTTTGTTGTGTTTTAGTCAAGTAAAATAATTATGCCATTGAGAATTGTAATGTATTGGAAAAATATAAAATCCTAATTGATCTAATAAATAATTCAAATTATTGTTTGCTCTTTTACTGATGTTAAAAATAGCGTTTATAAATTGTGTGGATGTATATGGCAGCTAGAAATACATTTAAAGGCTGTTAAAAATTATCCACACTATCAACAGGGAAGAGCGACTTTTAACTAAAAAATCCTTCACCAATATTTTCCATTCATTTCAACATCATAGGTTTACAAAAATTCTTACAATATTCTCTGATTTTACTAATACTGTGCGATTATTTATTTTCAAAATTTTTGTTATATGTTCCCATAAACTATTACTTGCACGCTGAGAAGATTTTGTATCAAATATTTGGCGAATTTGGCACCCACACTTAAAAGGTCGCCCCCCCTTGGCATAGAGGCTCTCAACAAGGGAGGAAACGAAAAAGGAAAGTTTAAAAAGTGTTGCTGGAGTGGCCACAGAAATATATTTGGTCGCCATATGAGTCCGATGACATCAGGGATGGATGAAGTCGAAGGAGAGTTTGGACCATCAGCTTCCCACGAAAGATGAGCGAGGATGTTAAAGAGGTTCAGCCAGGCTGGACAAGTTGCTCTATGTGAATTATGTGAAGGTTTCCAGTGACTCAAACAGAAGACGTGTAATTGGAACGCATCCGTTCAGAGATACGGGACTCATACAGGTTATAGCGGGAGTATTTAGAGCAACTAGAAAGTCTAGTAAAAGTAATCTGGTGCTTTTTAGTACAGGAAAATTTAAACTCACGAAGTCTGGCTCTTTGGAAGACACTTTCCGATATCATTCTGGTGGAGGCTGCCTACTAGGTGGCAGTTAGCGCCTGCACAAGTTATAGCAAACTTATCAACATAAGTGATGAACCAATATTAGATGGTAGAACAGAGGCCCAGATCATTAATAGCTAGTAGAAAAACAGTGGTGAAAGTATAAACGTTAAAATACAGACAAGACAAAGTGTACACGAGTTAGCTTTCCTCTCTGACATATTATAAGTTATTTAGTGGGAAAAAATCAAAGGAATGGGAGGAAAAAAAAACGGGAAATGTAAGAAAAAAGCCTATGGAAGGACGAGTGATGAATTTGTAAGTCATGTTAAATTATAATTTTTATTGTAAGCACTAGAAAAGCATCTCCATTGTTTTCTAAAGTATATTCTATCATACACATTGCCTGACATACTGATTTTATTTAGAGTTTAAAAAATAGTTTACAATTTTTCTTTCGTTTGTCCGGTTGTTTGAAACTTTATCACGAGGCAAAATGTGACATTTCTTAGTTTTCTTTGTAAACGAAAATATGAGTAAAAAAAAAAAAACCATTCAGAAAATAATTGTCATATTTTTTGTAAATTTTCAGCTAGCTTACGACAGTTTCAAAATTTAATAAAGGGTTTAAAGGTCACTTTCCTAGCGACTGGGTTATTTTGGATACAGCAACTATCAAAAATATTTAATACAATATTTTAAAGAAAAGCTAGTGAGAGATCTAAGATATGTGGGAGCAAGATAGTCACATTGCACTAGCTGCTCTTTAACCTATGATTGGTTAAAAGAAACCATGAAATAATAATATGATTAACAAGCTCTCTCTCTCTCTCATCTCTCTCTTCTTCTCTCCTCTCTCTCTCTCTCTCTCTATTAGTGTCTTTCCACATCTTCATTTTATCTCGAAATCTCTTTATTTATTGCTCAAAAAATCTCTATCTTCTCAGTAAACATCTGAAAGTTAGTTCACATCACTCTATTATTCATTTCCATGGCTGCTCTTTATCTGCTCTAATTTAGTAAATCAGTGTTATGTCACTCTGTGGTAGTCTGGTCACTCTGGGTATGTCTGTCACTATGTGGAAGTCTGTCCACTCTGTGGTAGTCTGTACTCTGTGGTAGTCTGTCACTCTTGTGGTAGTCTGTCACTCTGTGGTAGTCTGTCACTCTGTGGTAGTCTGTCACTCTGTGGTAGCTGTACCTCTGTGGTAGTCTGTCACTCTGTGGTAGTCTGTCCACTGTGGCAGTCACTCTGTGGTAGTCTGTCACTCTGTGATGTCTCTCACTCTGTGGTAGTCTCTCACTCTGTGGTAGTCTCTCACTCTGTGGTAGGTTCTCACTCTGTGGTAGTCTCTCCCACTCTGTGGTTGTCTCTCTCTTTGTGGTAGTCTCTTACCTGTGGTAGTTTTCTCTCTCTGTTAACTACTCAATTATCCTGTTATCTCCTTATTATGCTATACCTCACTGAACGGAATTGTATAGCACGGGTCGAGACTTTATATGTACTTCTGAAACTGTTATCGAGTTTACCTCAATACTGTAGTCTCCTCTAATTCAGCTTGAGATTAAAAAAATGCTTTCTACATCAGTACTTTTTCCCATACGTTTTCGGGAAAATTAATAACCATTTATTATTATTAAATTGCGAGAAAAGTCAGGCCAGAGTCAGTTATTCCCTGAGTTACCAGACCTCTGCAGGTGGTGCCAAGTCCTTAGGGTCCCCCCACACTTCCACAATCTTGGGACCTCCTAAAGATATTCTCAGGTATTTTCATTTTTCCACTTTTCCGAGGGTACTCTCCTTTTCTCTGCCTTCTCTCTGCCTTATTCTTAAGGATATGTTTCCAGGTCCACCATCCGTCGGCATCCAGATATCAGCCTTCACACTCCTCACTTTTCATTTTTTTGGTGTTTCTCTTAGGTGCATCTGTGTCCCCTCAGATGAACTTTCTTTATTCACTTCTCCAGCTTCTGATTTTATTACTTCCTGTGATCTTGCTAAGTGCAAAACTTGGTATTTTCTAGCTGGTCTAGTCAGGTGGGGTCATACTTAGGTTATGCTAATAGTTAGGTGAAGTCATAGATAACTGAAGCCATTTGTTAGGTTTTGTTTATTTGTGGTTTTGATGCTTCCTCTAGTTCCATATTTCCAGGAAGATCATCTATGTCCCCATCTGATGAACTTCTTCCTCCTTTTCCCAGGTGTTGGTTATATAGGTGTGGTCATATTCAGGGTGTGTTTAGTCAGGTGTGGTAATAGTCAGGTAGTGGTAATAGTCAGGTGTGGTCATAGTCAAGGTAGTGGGTCATAGTCAGGTGTGGCTATTGTCAGGTGTGCGTCATAGTCAGGTGGTGGTTATTGTAGGTTGTGTCCATTAGTCAGGTGGGTCATAGTTCAGGTGTCGTTATTGTTGAGGTATGGTCATAGTGAGGTGTGAGTCATAGTTTAGGTGTGGTCTAGGGAGGTGAGGTCACATTAAGTGAGTGTCATAGGCCCATACTGGAGTATGCAGCACCAGTTTGAATCCAAACCTAGTCAGACGTCAAGAAAATTAGAGAAAGTGGCAAAGGTTTGCAACAAGACTAGTCCCAGAGCTCGGGGATTGTCTATGAAGAAAGGTTGAGGGGAAATCGGCACCTGACGACCTGGAGGCCAGGAGGGTCAGGGGGAGACATGCATAACGACTATACAATACTGCGCGGAATAGACGAGGTGGACAAAGACGGGATGTACCAGAGATGGGACACAGACCACAACAGGTCACAATTGGAAGTTGAAGACTCAGATGAATCAAAGGGATGTTAGGGGAAAGTATTTCTTCAGTCTTAGAGTAGTCAGGCCATGGAAATTGCCTAGAAAGTGATGGTGGTGGAGGCAGGAACCATACATAGTTTTATGGGCGAGGTATATGATAGAGCTCCATGGGCAGGGAGAGAGAGGACATAGTAGGCAATCAGCGAAGTGGCGGGGCCAGGAGCTTCGTGAATCGACACCCTGCAACCACAACATGGTGAGTACAAATATGTGAGTACACAACACACACACACACACACACACACACACACACACCAACACAGAAAGGAAATGATCTCATCAACAGCATGTCAACATGGTTTCAGGGGACGGGAAATCCTGTGTCACAAACCTACTGGAGTTCTATGACAGGGTGACAGCAGTAGTAAGACAAGAGAGAGGAGGGGTCAGTGTGGTGGATTGCATATTCTTGGACTGCAAGAAGGCGTTTTTGACACAGTTCCACACAAGATATTGGTGCAAAAAACTGGAGGACCAAGCAGGGATTAACAGGGAAGGCACTACAATAGTTCAGGGATACTTGCTCAGTAGAAAGACAGCAGCGAGTCATGGTACGTGGCGAGGTGTCAGGTGGGCACCTGTGACCAGCGGGGGGTCCCACGGGGACCAGTGGTTTCTGGTATTTGTGACGACATGACTGAAGGGAATAGACTCGAGGTGTCCTGTTGCAGATGACGTGAAGTAGCTGAATGAGAGGAATTCCTCTCGATCGAAGACCAGCAGAATACAAAGGGATCTGGACAGGGGTGCAGGACATGGTCCAGCAATGGATTCCTGGAGTTCCATTCCACCAAGTGCAAAGTTCAAGAAGATTGGGGGGAAGGGGCAAAACCAAGACCGCAGTCGGAGTACAGTCAGGGGGCCGAGGGACTCAAAAACCTCACTCAAGGAAAAAGATCTTGGGGTGAGTATAACAGCAGGCACATCTCCTGAAGCGCTCATCAACCAAATAACATGCTGCAGCATATGGGCGCCTAGCAAACCTCAGAACATGCATTCCGACATCTTAATAAGGAATCGTTCAGACCCTGTACACCGTGTACGTTTAGGGCCCTTATTGGAGTATGCGGCACCAGTTTGGAAACCCACACCTAGCCAAGCACGTAAAGAAACTAGAGAAAGTGCAAAGGTTTGCAACAAGACTTGACCAGAGCTAAGAGGTATATGTCCTCCGAGGACGATGGTGAAGGAAATAAACTCTGACGACACTGGAGGAAGGAGAGATAGGTGGGGGACATGATAACGACTTACAAAATACTGAGAGGAATTGGACAAGGTGGTTTCGACAAAGGACAGGATGTTCAGAGATTGGACACAGTAAACAAGGGGAACAGTTGGAAAGTTGAAAGACACAGATGAATCACAGGGATGTTAGGAAGTATTTCTTCAGCCTCAGAGTAGTCAGTAAGTGGAATAGTTTGGGAAGCGATGTAGTGGAGGCAGGATCCATAAATTAGCTTTAAGTAGAGGCATGATAAAGCTCAGGGTTCAGAGAGAGTGACATAGTTGCGATCAGGAAGAGAGGCGCGAGGCCAGGAGCTCGGACTCGACCCCGCGCCCTCAACTGGTGAGTACAACTAGGTGAGTACACACACAAATGGTTTTGGAGAGTGAAGTCTCAGTAATTGAACAAAAAATTATTAGTTGTAATTGATGTGTTTAATGGAGGACTGTCAGGTAATTGCCAGGTGATTCAAGCCTCGATTTTTTCTTCTTCAATTGGCAGTTAATTCCATCATTATACATTAGTGGTAAAATTTACGAACTGTGTGTGTGTGTGTGTGTGTGTGTAGTGTGTGGTGTGTGTGATGTGTGTGTGTGTGTGTGTGTTACTCACCTAGTTTGAAGGTTGCAACCTCAACTAGGTGAGTAGGCGGGGGCCAGGAGCTAAGGACTCGACCCCTGCAACCACCAAGTAGGTGAGTACAAATAGGTGAAGTACACACAGACACACACACACACACAACACACACACACACACACATACACACACACACTCACACACACACACACACTCACACACACACACACACACACACACACACACACACACTCACACACACACTCACACACAACACAAACACACCACAACAACACAACACACACACACACACACCACACACACACACCCACACTCACTCACACACACTCACACACACACACTCTCACACACACACACAACATCACATACACACAACACCACACACACCACCACACAACACACACACACACACACAAACACCACAAACACACACACACACACACACACATGCACCACACACACACAACACTCACACACACAACATGCACACCACATATGCACACCACATATGCCACACACATATGCACACACACACAAACACACAACATGCACACACATATGCACACACATATGCAAACACATTTGCACACACACACACACACACACACTCACACACACCACACACACACACAACACTCACACAAACACACAACACACACACACACACACACATCCCCCCTTTTTAGATATACTTAGCATTAGGGGGGTTAAACTCTATGAGCCATTTCCTGGACCAGATTTGAAACGCCTCCCAGATCCCCTGTAGTCCTCCCGTGTTCCTCCAATTGTTTTTAACCTCATTATTTTTACAGTCTGTAAAAGGGACACTTTAATCTGTCTCCGTCTGTGTACTCACCTAGTGTGTGTGTGGGGTTTTGTGTGTGTGTATGTGTTCTCCCCTTTGGGTTGCGGGGGGTTCGAGTCCTAGCTCAGGGCCCCCCCTTTTCCTGGTCGTACTAGGTCACTCCCCCTAAACCCGTGTGTTTATCATCCTCTGCTTAAAGATAGGTAGGATCCTGCCTCCCTACTCGCTTCCCAAAAGTTCCCTTCCCGATATTTGGGGCTGAAGAAATATTTCCTAACATCCCTGTGATTCATCTGTGTCTTTCAACTTCCAACTGTGTCCCCTTGTTGTTGTGTCCTTCGGGAACACCCTGTCTTTGTCCACCTTGTCAATTTCTCCCGTAATTTGTGTTTTTATCATGTCCCCCTATCTCCCCTGCCCCGGGTGTGTGTGTGTGTGTGTGTGTGTGGTACTCACCTAGTTGTACTCACATTGAGGTGCGGGGGTCGAGCCCGAGCTCCGGGCCCCCGCCTTTTCACTGATCGTACTAGGTCACTTTCTGAACCGTGAGTTAATCATACCTCTTTTTAAAGCTATGTATGGACCCTGCGGGACATCCTTTAGTTTGGGACTAGTCTTGTTGCAAACCTTTGCATTTTCTCTATTTTTTTACGTGCTTGGCTGGTGGGGTTCCAAACGGGTCCCGCATACCCAATATGGGCCTAACGTACACGGGAAAGGGGCCCAACGATTCCTTATTAAGATGTGGGAATGCTTTCTAGGTTTGCAGGCGCCCATATGCTCAGCATTTTTTGATTGATGTGCGCTTCAGGAGATGTCCCTGGTGTTAAAATCACCCAAGATTTTTTTTTCCTTGAGTGAGGTTTGTATCTCGGGCCCCCTGGGATGTACTCCGTCGCGGTTTTCTTTGCCCTTCCCCAATCTTCATGCACGGGGGGGATTGAACTCCAGGACCAATTGGGGACCGGTCTCCCCTGTCCAATCCCTTTGAGTTCTTGTGGTCTTCGATCGAGTGAATTCTTTCATCAACCCCCGTCATTGCAAACGGGGACACCTAGAGTCTTTTCCTTCCGTAATGTCGTTCACAAATACCAAAAAACAGCATGGTCCTAGGGGTGACCCCCGTGGGACCCCCCCCTGGGCACAGGTGCCCCCTCTGACACTCACCAGTACCCTGACCCGCTGTTTCCCGAAAGTATTCCCCCATCCCTTGTGTGCCTTCCCTGTTATCCCTGCTTGGTCCTCCAGTTTTTGCACCAATTCTTGTGTGGAACTGTGTCAAACGCCTTCTTGCAGTCCAAGAATATCCCAATCCACCACCCCCTCTCTCTCTTGTCTTACTGCTGTCACCATGTCCTTAGAACTCCAGTAGGTTTGTGACACAGGATTTCCCGCCCCTGAAACCATGTTGGCTGCTGTTGTTTTGGGATCATTCTTTCTAGGTGTTCCACCACTCTTTCTCTGATAATCTTCTCCATGATTTTGCATACTATACATGTCAGTGACACGGTCTGTAGTTTAATGCTTCATGTCTGTCTCCTTTGTTAAAGATTGGACTACATTTGCTGTCTTCCATGCCTCAGGCAATCCCCCTGTTTCGATAGATGTATTGAATATTGTTGTGAGGGGTACACATAGCACCTTTTGCTCCTCTCTCAATACCATGGGGAGATGTTTTCTGGCCCCCATTGCCTTTGAGGTATCTAGCTCACAAGAAGCCTCTTCACTTTTTCCCTCGGTTGTGTGCACTGTGTCCAGCACATGGTGGTGTGCCCCACCTCTCCGCCTTTCAGGACCCCCTTCTGTCTCCTCTGTGAACACTTCTTTGAATCTCTTGTTGAGTTCCTCACATACTTCACGGTCATTTCTTGTTGTCTCTCCTCCTTCCTTCCTTAGCCTGATTACCTGGTCCTTGACAGTTGTTTTGTGTGTGTGTTTGTGTGTGTGTTTGTGTTTGTGTTTTGTGTTTGTTTGTGTGTGTGGGGTTTGTGTTGTGTGTGTGTGTGTGTGTGTGTGTGTGGTGTGTTGTCTGTGTGTGTTTGTGTATCTGTGTCTGTGATTCATCTTATCTTCAATTTCCCAAAACTGTGTCCCCTTTGTTGTTGTGTTCCATCTCTGGAACATCCTGTTTTTGTCCACCTTGTCAATTCCTCCCAGTAATTTGTATGTTGTTATCATGTCCCCCTATCTCTCCTGTCCGTTTTGGGTGTGTTGTGTGTGTGTGTGTGTGTGTGGTGTGTGTGTGTGTGTTGTGTTTCGTTTGTGTGTGTTTTGTGTTTGTGTTGTTGTGTTGTGTGTGTGTTTTTGTTTTGTGTGTGTGTGTTTGTTGTGTGTGTGTGTGTGGTGTGTGTGTGTGTGTGTGTGTGTTGTGTGTGTCTGTGTGGGGTGTGTATCTGTGTCTGTGATTTCATCTGTATCTTCAACTTCCAACTGTGCCCCCTTTGTTGTTGTGCCCCATCTCTGGAACATCCTGTCTTTGTCCACCTTGTCAATTCCTCCCAGTATTTTGTATGTCGTTATCATGTACCCCCTATATCTCCTGTCCTGTGTGTGTGTTGTGTGTGTGTGTGTTGTGTGTGTGTGTGTGTGTGTGTACTCCCTATTTGTACTCACCTATTTGTGGTTGCAGGGGGTCGAGTCACAGCTCCGGGCCCCGCCTCTTCGCTGATGTACTAGGCCCTCTCTCTCCCTGCCCCATGAGCTCTATCATACCTCGCCTTAAAACTATGTATGGTTCCTGCCTCCACTACATCACTTTCTAGTCTATTCCATGGCCTGACTACTCTATGACTGAAGAAATACTTCCTAACATCCCTTTGATTCATCTGAGTCTTCAACTTCCAATTGTGACCTCTTGTGTCTGTGTCCCATCTCTGGAACATCCCGTCTTTGTCCACCTCGTCTATTCCGCGCAGTATTTTACATGTCGTTATCATGTCTCCCCTGACCCCCCTGTCCTCCGTGTCGTCGGGCCCGTTTTTCCCTCAACCTTTCTTCATAGGACAAGCCCCGTAGCTCTGGGACTAGTCTTGTTGCAAACCTTTGCACTTTCTCTAATTTCTTGACGTGATTGACTAGGTGTGGATTCCAAACTGGTGCTGCATACTCCGTATGGCTTGACGTAGATGGTATACAGAGTCTTAAACGAATCCTTACTGGGGTATCGGAACGCTATCCGTAGGTTTGCCAGGCGCCCGTATGCTGCAGCAGTTATCTGATTGATGTGCGCCCCAGGAGATATGCTCGGTGTTATATTTACCCCCCGATCTTTTTCCTTGAGTGAGGTTTGGGAGTCTTTGGCCATCTAAACTATATTGTGGGCTGCGGTCTTCTTTGCCCTTCCCCAATCTTCATGACTTTGCATTTGGCAGGGTTAAATTCAAGGAGCCAGTTGTGTGGCCAGGCTTTGTAGCCCGTCCAGGTCTCTTTGTAGTCCTTTCCTGATCCTCGTCCGATTTGATTCTTCTCATTAACTTCACATCATCTGCAAACAAGGACACTTCTGAGTCTATCCCTTCCGTTATGTCGTTCACATATACCAAGAACAGCCAGGTCCTAGGGCTGACCCTGTGAACCCCGCTTGTCACAGGCGCCCACTCTGACACCTCGTCGCGTACCATGACTCGTTGTTGCCTCCCTGTCAGATATTCTCTGATCCATTGCAGTGCCTTTCCTGTTATGTGTGCCTGGTCCTCTAGCTTTTGCAGTAACCCCCTTGTGAGGAAACTGTGTCGAAAAGGGCCCTTTTTGCAGTCCAAAAATATGCAGTCGATCCACCCCTCTCTCTCTTGTCTTACTTCTGTCACCTTGTCATAAAACTCTAGTAGGGTTTGTGACACAGGATTTTCCTTCCTGAAACCGTGCTGGTTGTTTAATTATACACTTGTTTCTTTCCAGGTGCCCCACCACTCTCCTCCTGATGATCTTCTCCATGACCTTGCATACTATACACGTTATTTATACAGGTCGTAGTTTAGTGGGCCCCATGTCTGTCTCCCTTTTTAAAAAATTTGGGGCTTACATTTGCCATTTTCCCTACCTCAGGGAGTTGCCCAGTTTCAAATGATGTGTTGAAGATCTTTGTTAATGGCTCACCAATATCTCTGCTCCCTCTTTAAGGACCCATGGAGAGTTTTTGTCTGGTCCCCCCGCCTTTGAGGTGTCAAGTTCGCATAGCAGCTTCTTCACCTCCTCCTTGGTTATATGTACCTCATCCAGCACTTGCTGGTGTGTCCCCCTGTTCTGATTTCTTGGAGTCCTACTGGTTTCCACTGTAAATACTCTTTAAATCTTGTGTTGAGCTCCCGACAAATCTCTCGGTCGTTTTTGTGAATTCCCCATCACCCTTCCTCAGTCTGATTACCTGGTCCTTGACTGTTGTTTTCCTCTGATGTGGCTGTACAACAGCTTCGGGTCAGTCTTTACTTTTGATGCTATGTCATTTTCATATTGTCTCTGAGCCTCCCTTCTTATCTGTGCATATTCGTTTTGGCTCTTCGGCTGTTTCTTTATTTTTCCTGAGTTCTCTGTCTTCTGTACCTTTTCCATTCTCTAGACACCTAGTTTTTGTCCCCTACACCTTTGGGTGAACCAAGGACTCGTTTTGTTCTTCCATTATTTCTGTTTCCCTTGGGAACAAACCTCTCCTCTGCCTCCTTGCATTTTGTTGCTACATAGTCCATCATTTCTTGTAAATGGTTTTCCTGTCAGTTCCCTCTCCCACTGAATGTCTTGAAGGAAGTTCCTCATGCCTGAGTAGTTCCCCCTTTTGTAGTTTGGTTTTTCCCAGCCTATTCCTGCTACTCTCTTCACTTGGAGCTCAACTATGTAGTGGAAGCACAGAACCACATGATCACTAGCTCCCAGGGGCCTTTTATACATGATACCCTCGATGTCCGAACTACTCATGGTGAATACAAGGTCCAACCTTGCTGGTTCATCCTCTCCTCTCTCTCTGGTAGTGTCTCTAACATGTTGATGCATGAGGTTTTCCAGTACCACATCCATCATCTTGGCTCTCCATGTTTCGGGACCCCCATGGGGCTCCAGGTTTTCCCAGTCAATCTCCTTGTGATTGAAATCACCCATAACTAGTAACTTTGCTCCCCCATGTGTGCTCTCCTGGCCACCTCGGCTAGTGTGTCGATCATTGCTCTGTTGCTCTCATCGTATTCTTCTCTTGGCCTCCTGCAGTTCTGTGGTGGGTTGTACATTACTGCAATTATCACCTTATGTCCCTCAGACTGGATTGTCCCTACTAAGTAGTCCCTTTCGCCCGTGCCTTCCATTCCTTCCATTTTCTCAAAACCCCACTGGTTTTTAATGAGCAGTGCAACTCCTCCCTCTGTCTTTCCTGAGGATTTGATATCCGGATGGAAAGATTGAATCTGTTATTATTCTGGTGAGTTTTGTTTCTGTGAGTGCTATTATGTCTGGGGATGTCTCTTTGATTCTTTCGTGCCACTCCTCATACTTGTTTGTTATTCCATCTGAAATTTGTATACCACACCTTCAACTTCTTTTCTAAGACTGTGGTCTGGGAGGTATATTGGGGTTGGGGAAGTGGGAGACCTGGTAAGGAACTATGGGTTGTTGCTGTGGGGGTGGAGTTTGTAATGTAGTGGGGGGGGCATTGGATGTGGCATGGGTGTTTTGATTTAGAGTGTTTGGTTGCACTGGGGTTGACCTGGTTGGGAGGCTTCTATAGGAAGTTGTGATGGATGCTGTATTTGATCTTCTTCCTGGGTCTGGGATCTCCTGTCTGTCTTCTCCATCCCCTCTCTTTCCTCCTTTCGCCTTTGTACCATCTCTCAGTTTCTGCCTTTCTTCTTGTGTTCTGTCGCGGTCGAGATACACCTTCCTGTATGCCATCATGTCCCTTAATCGTGCTTTCTCCTGCAGGATCCTGGTCCGAGTCGCTTCTGCCTTGAAGGTCACTCTCACTGGCCGGGTTCTTTTTTTACAAACCCCCCTATTCTCCGAAAATTTTCCAGCTGGGTCATATCGTCTTCTATTGCTTTCATGATGCTTTCAATTGCTTTTTTTCCCCTTGTTTTCTTGCTTCATATGTTTCCCCTTCGACTTCCTGGAGCCCATACACAAAGACTGACCTCACCCTTTCATTCTCCCACTGCATATCCCTGTGTATCCCCTCATTTAATTTGGTTTCCTCCACTGCAGCTTTCCTTTCATCAGTTTCACTGGCTAATGTACTTGGGCTCAGTGGACTGTCATTTCCCCTTCTCAGTGTGTTTGTGTGTGTGTGTGTGTGTGTGTGTGTGTGTGTGTGTGTGTTAGTTACCATTTTGTCCTAGGCACATGTCGATTAGACACTAGGCCTGTTGTGTGTGTAGGTGTGTACTCACCTAGTTGAGGTTGCGGGGGTCGAGTCCGAGCTCCTGGCTCCTGTGTGTGTGAAGGTGTGTGTGTGTAGGTGTGTGTGTGTGTGTGTTAGTTACCATTTTGTCCTAGGCACATGTCGATTAGACACTAGGCCTGTTGTGTGTGTAGGTGTGTGTGTGTAGGTGTGTGTGTGTAGGTGTGTGTGTGTGGGTGTGTGTGTGTGTGTGTGTGTGTGTGTGTGTGTGTTTGTGTGTAGGGTGTGTGTGTGTGTGTGTCAGTGTGTGTGTGTGTGTGTGTAGTGTGTGTGTGGTGTGTGGTGTGTGTGTGTGTGTGTGTGTGTGTTGTGTGTGTGTGTGTGTGTGTGTGTGTGGTGTGGTGTGTGTGTGTGTATGGTGTGTGTGTGTGTGTGTGTGTGTGTGTGTGTGTGTGTGTGTTTGTGTGTGTGTGTGTGGTGTGTGTTTGTGTGTTTGTGTCGGGGTGTGTGTGTGGGGTGTGTGGGGTTCAGTGTGTGTGTGTGTGTCAGTGTGTGTGTGTGTGTCGTGTGGTGGTGTGTCGTGTGTTGTGTGTTTGTGTCGTTGTGTGTGTGTGTGTGTCAGTGTGTTGTTACCATTTTTCCTGGCCATGTCGATTAGACATTTGGCCGTTGTTTGTGTAGGGTGTGTGTGTGGGTGGTGTTTAGGTGTGTGGTGGTGTTATTTAATGTGTGGGGTGTGTGTGTGGTTTTTTTGTGTGTGGTTTTGTGTGGTGTCTTGTGTTGTGTTTGGTGTCTGTTGTGTCTGTGTGGCTTTGTCTGTGTGGTCGTACTCCCTTATGTGCTTGCAGGGTCGTTCATAGCCCCGGGCCCGCCTTTACTGGCGAATAATTCACTCTTCCCGCCCCATGAGTTTATCATACCTCTTCTTAAAGCTATGATAGAACTTACTTCCACTACTTATCTCCAGAGTATTCCCTTCCTGAAATTAAGGTAAAAAGAAATACTTCCTAACTCCCTTGAAGATTGGTTTTTAGTTCCAATTGGTCCCCCAAACTGTCCCCCCTTTTGAACATTCGAGCCCCATCCAGCTTTTCAATGCCTCTCAGTATTTTAAAAGTTGTTTCATGTCCCCTCTTTCCCCCTTTTATCCCTGTGTCATTAGGTTGAGTTCCCTTTAACCTTCCTCTTAAGAATACCCCCCAGTTCCGGAAACTAAGTGTTGCAAAATTTTTTCACTTTCTCAATTTCGTACTGTTTGACTAGGCGAGGGTTCCTACTGACGCTGCATACTCCAGGAACAGGCCCTTACCTACACGTTGTACAATGTCTGAATGACTCAGGTTTGCCAATCTCCCATATGCTGCGCAGTTTATTTGATTGATGTTTGCCTCAGGGGTTAATGTTCCGTTATCACGCTTACCACAAGATCCTTTTCTTTAATTGACGCTTGCAGCTTTTGATTTCCAAAGCGTGTACGGCCTCCGCGGTCTTTGTGTGTCCCTTCAGACCTTACACTTACCGGGGTAAAACTCCAGGATCCATTTATCGGACCAGACCATGTTAGTCTGTCCCAGATCAAACCTTGTAATCTTAATTGATCCCGCCCACGATGTATTCTCCTCATCAAGTATATCACATCATCAGCGACAGTGACCACTTTCTGAATCTATTCCTTCCACCATGTCATTCACTGTATACAAGAAACAGCACCGGGGCCTAGGAACTGAACCATGTGAACCCCACTCGACACAGCGTCCACTCCGACCACATTCAGCACGTACCAACACTCGTTGGTTCCTTCCCTGTCAGGTATTCCCTGATCCAACTGCAGTAACTTTTCCCTGTTATTCCCTGGCCTGCTCCTCTAATTTTCGCACCAGTCCTTGTGTGGTACTGTGTCAAAAAGCTTTCTTGTCATCTAAAAAGATAGCAATCAACCCATCCCTCTCTCTCCTGTCTTACTTCTGTTACCTTATCGTAGATTCAAGTCGATTGTGACACAGATTTCCACATCTCTGAAGCCGTGCCTGACTGTCATTTACAACCCAATCATTTCATGTGATTCCACCACTCTTCTCCTGAAATTCTTTTCCATGACTTTACATACTCTACAAGTCTTTACACTGGTTCTGTATTTTTAGCGCTGCCCTGTCTGTTCTCTTTCTTAAATTATTGGAACTAACATGTTGCTGTCTTCCACGCCTCAGGCAACTGCCCCATTTTCGAATAGATTTAATGAAGATTGGCCGCTAGCGGCACAACACATTCCTCTACTTCTTCCCTCTCTCAGTATCCATGAAGATATGTTATCCTGGGCCCTCCGCCTTTATAAGGTTACTAGTTTAGTCTAGTCTTTTCTTCACCTCTACATTGGTTAATGTATTGTGTACAGCACCTGCTGGTGCGCCCTACCTCCACAGTTTGCTGGAAGCATTCTGACTCTATTGTAATACTTCTCTAAATCTATTTGTTTAGTTCATCACATAATTCTTGTCAGTCTTCGTGGCTCCCCCTCCTTCCTCCTCAGACTGATTACCTGGTCCCCTTGACTGTTGTTTTTTTTTCTCCTAATGTGACTGTACAACAACTTTGGTTTAGATTGGCTTTTGTTGCTATTCGGTCTTTTATTGCCCTCTGGGCCTCTCTCCTTATCACTTGCATGTTCGTTTCATGGTTCTTCTGCTTAGCTCATTGTTTTCCTGAGTCCTTTGCCCTTCTATAACCTTTTTTTCAGCTTCTAACTAACCAGACACTTGCTTTGACCTCCGAACACCTCCCAGTTAAACCATGGGCTCACTCTGGTCTTAACCAACTTTTTTGCTGTTTGCCCTTTTGGTATGAGCCCTCTCCTCTGCCTCCCCTGCACTTAGTGGTCCACTATTTTTCCATCATTTCGGTTATTGGTCTTTCCCATCTAGTTCTGCTTTCCCACTGCACTTCATGCATTGAAACTTCCCTTCCTATGTAGTCCCATTTTTTGAAGTTCAGTTTCTCTCTTTTTCTCGTGCTGCTGCTTCACTTCTTCCCATCCTCCACTGTTAACTCGACAAGATATTCAAAACTAAGACATCATGATATTCACTATCGCCAAGGGGTCTTTCGTGGGTGATATCCCCTATGTTCTGTACAATTCAAGGTGAATATGAATCCAACCTTGCTTGCAACATCCTCTCCTCTCTCTCTGGTTGTATCCCTAACATGTTGTGCATGAAGTTTCTCCAATACATTCTCCAACATCTTAGCCCTAACATGTTCCCGGGTCCCGCCATGTGGCTCAATGTTTTTCCCCCAGTCAATCTCATTATGATTGAACTCCCCCATTATAACAATTTTGTCTACCCATATGAGCCCTCCTGCCACTTCAGTTATTGTACCCACCATTGCCTTATTGGCACATACCATACTCTTTTTCTTGTCCTCCTGCTGTTAAAGTGGTGGGTTATACAACACTGTTATCATCACCTTGGATCCCCAGTTTTTCTGAAGTGTTTCCTACAATGAAGCCATCTGTTTCCCTTCTTTCCATACCTCCCACCTCTTTGAAAACTCCAACTGTTTTTTATGAGAGCAATGCTACTCTTCTCCTCCCCCTCACTTTCTCATGTCCTTTCCTCATAATCTGATATCCAGGTTGAAAAAATTGTCATCCTGTTATCATCCCTGTTAGTTATGTCTCTTTTGTGCCATGATGTCAGGTGGTGCATTAATGATGTGGTTCTTGCCACTTTCAATTCCTTATTTGTTATTCCATCTACATATGGGTACCATACCTTTTAGCTTCCTTACCATTACTGCATTTTCGGAGACGGAAGAGGAAGGTGCAGGCTGTTGAAGGTGGAGGCAGGGCAGAATAATACGTGGAGGCTGCTGTGATTGTGGAATTAGTGCTAAGCGGGGTGGAGGCTATGGAAATTGGGTTTTTGTTTCTTTTTACTGTTTTTGGTTGTATTGGTGAAGCGTTGAGATTTTTTTCTGTAACTTTTGCGTTTGGGTTCCCCCAAAGACGATTTTTTCCGTCTGTCGTTGCCTTCCTGTCTTTCTTTTTCTTCCACTGGTTTTGTCTTGCTCTCACTTTAATTTTTCCCTTTCCTTTTGTGTTCTGTCTCGATTGAGGAAAAAATTTTTGATAATCTAAGAGTCTTTTAAAAAAGTGGTTTTCGGGTGTATATCCTCTTCTGTACCTTTTTTGGGGTCATGAATTCAATTTGTTTGGGTTTGAATTTTTTTCCCTCAAAATCCCCCCCCAAGTTGTAAAAATTTTTCTACCTGAGACATGTCCGGGTTTCTCCAGCTATTGCAAGAGTTCTTAATCTTGTTTTTTTTCTCAATGCTTTCTTTCCCATGGGTTTGCCCTTCGCCTCCTGAAGCCGATGAAAAATATTGACCTCTCCCCTCCTTTTTCCCATTTTCTTTTCCCCGGGTTCTCTGGATCTGACTGAGCTTTCCCCCTTTGCTGTTTCCCAAACACTCCCAGACACCCTGAGGCCTGAATTACGCACAAAAAAAACTGCTTTAGCCCCATCCCCCCTCAGTCTCCTCGCTGCCTGCTGATGTTCCCATTTCAGTCATTTTGCTCCTTTTTGGCCCTTTTAAGACCCTTTCTTCGCAAACCCATTTCTTCCCTTTTTGTATCTTTGCCTCAGCTATACACTTTTGATTCCCATTTTTGTCTCTCAGATATTTGCTTGTATGTTATATCAAAGCTCTTTTTAACCTTTCCCCCCATTTTTTCTTGTTCGTTCCAGATTTTTTCCTTTTACCCCACCATCATGGGTTCCCTTCCCTTATCCCCTCCCTTTGAGATCCTTTTTATTTTTACCCCTGTTGGGATTTTAGCCCGCTTCAGCTTACGTAAAAATGTGTTGGTGGTGGGGGGATTTTATGCCGGGGTTAGGTTAGGTTTGTCTAGTGGTGTTGTTGAGTGTGTTGTGTGTTGTGTGTTTTTGTGTGTGCTCCCCTATTTGTATCCTTTTTGGTTGCAGGGTGATCATGCTCCTGGCCCCGCCTCTTGCGTTGCACGGGTCCTCCTCTCCCGCCCGATTTTACATACTCACCTTAAAACTAGTATGGTTCCCGCCTCCACTACGTCACTTTCTAGGGGTATTTTCCCCGGCCTTACTACTCTATGATCAAGAAAAACTTCCTAACATTCCTTTTATTCATCTGAGTCTTCAACTTCCCAATGTGACCTCTTGTACTGTGCCCTTCCTGGAACACCCCCTCTTGTCCACCTTGTCATTCCCCGCATATTTTATATTTTTATCATGTCTTCCCTGCCCTCCGTCCCTTTTGTGCGTCAGGGGCCCATTTTTCCCCAAAACCTTTTTATAGGACAATCCCGTCTCGGGATTTTTTTGTTGCAACCTTTGCACTTTTTCTAATTTTTTGACGGTTTTACTAGGGGTGGATTCCCAAAATGGTGCGCTTCTCCAGTTGGCCTGACGTAAATGGTAACAGAGTCTTAAAAAACCTTACTAAGGATCGGAAACCCATCCGTAGGTTTTGCCAGGGTTTCCCTATGCTGCAGCAGTTATTTGATTGATGTGCGCCCCAGGAGAAATGCTCTGTTTTTCTCACCCCCATATCTTTTTCCTTGAGTGAGGTTTTTCAGTCTTTGGCCATCTAAACTATATCGTGTCTGTGGTCTTCTTTGCCCTTCCCCAATCTTCAGACTTTGAAATTTGGTAGGGTTTTTAAAATCAAGGGCCCGTTTTTTGGACCAGGCTTGTAGCCTGTCATCTCTTTTTTATCCTGCCTGATCCCTCCCATTTGAATCTTCTCATTAACTTCACATCATGTGCAAACAAGGAACTCTGAGTCTACCCTTCCGTTATGTCATTCACATATACCAAAACAGCACAGTCCTAGGCGACCCCCGTGGGAAACCCCCTTGTCACAGGCGCCCACTCTGACACCTCGCACTACCATGACCGTTTTTTGCCCCCCTGTCAGGAAATTCTCTGTCCACTGCAAAGCCTCTCCTGTTATGTGTGCCTGGCCTCAGCTTTTGCAGTAACCTCTTTTGAGGAACTGTGTCGAAGGCCTTCTTGCAGTCGCAAAAAATCAAGTCGACCACCCATCTCTCTCTTGTCTTACTTCTTTCCACCTAAGTCAATAAAACTCTAGTAGCGTTTGTGACACAGGATTTTCCTTCCCGAAACCGTCCTGTTGTCAATTATAACACTTGTTTCTTTCCAGTTGCTCCACCAACTCTCCTCCTGATGATCCTTTCCATGACCTTGCATACTATACACGTTAGTGAACATGGTCTGTAGTTTATGCCTCATGTCTGTCTCCCTCTTTAAAAAATTGGGACTACTTGTGTGTGTGTGTGTGAGTGTGTGTGCTGTGTGTGTGGTGTGTGTGTGTGTGTTTGTGTGTGTGTGTGTGTGGTGTGTGATATGGTTGTATGTGTATGTGTGTGTATGTGTGTGTGCGCATTTAGTCTTCTCACGGCGCTTCTGTATTAGTCTTAAAAAAGAAAGGGTGATCATATATTACACTAGGTCCCACGCTCCTTTTGAAGAATTATAAATATTTCCACCTCAACTCCTCATTAATGTACACTAATATTTACTAACTTATAATAATTCCTTGTTCTTTCACACGTGTGTTGTTTGTGTGTTTGTGTGTGTGTTTTACAACATGTCGTCTTTGAAAAAGGAGGGGGGGGGTCACGTAAATCACACTATTGTTTAGTTTGTTCTTGTATCACTGGTAATCTCCGACTCCCGGCCCACACTTTGTTGTTTCTTGGTTCACCGGTACTCTCCCGGCCCGGAACTGTGTTGTTGTTGGTTGCACACCGGTACTCTCGACCGCCCGAATATTTAGTTGTTCTTGGTTCACCGGTACTCTCCCGCCGGATCTGTGTTGTTGTTGGTTCACCGGTACTCACCCTGTCCGGATCTTTGTTGTTCTTGTTTTTCACCCGGTCACTGCTCCTCGTTCGGGTCATTGTTGTTCCTGGATTTCACCCGGTACTCCTCCATGCCCGGATCTTATTGTTCTTTGGTTCACACCGTACTCTCCCCGGCCTGGATTCTTTGTTGTTTCTTGGTTCTCCGGTACTCTCTCGGTGCCGGATCTTTGTTTTGTTCTTGTTCACCGGTACTCTCTCGGTCCGGATCTTTGTAGTTTCTTAGGTTCACCGGTACTCACCCGGCCCGAGCTTTGTTCTGTTATCTTGGGTTCACCGGTACTCCTCCCGGCCGGGAACTTTGTTGTTCTTGGTTCACACCGGTACTCTCCCTGCACCGGATCCTTTGTTGTTCTTGGTTCAACTGTATCTCCTCAGTCACGGATCTTTGTTGTTTCTGGTTCACCGGTTCTCCTCCCCTGCCTGGATCTTTGTTGTTCTTGATTTCACCAGTAACCTCCCGGTCCGGATCCTTTGTTTGTTTGTTCAACCGGTACTCTCCCCGGCCGAGCTTTGTTGTTCCTTGTTCACCCAGTACTCCCCGGCCTGGATCTTTGTTGTTCTTGGTTCACCGGTACTTCTCCCGGCCCGGATCTTTGTTGCTTTCTTGGTTCACCGTACTCTCCGGCACGGATCATTTGTTTGTTTTCTGTTTCACAGGTACTCTCACCGGCAACGATCTTTTGTTTTTCTTGGTTTTCACCGGTACTCTCCCGGCCTGGATCTTGTTGTATCTTGATCCCACCGGTACCTCCCGCCAGATCTTTGTTTGTTCTTGTCACCGTAACCTCTCCCGGCCCGGATCTTTGTTTCTGTTTCTTTGAGTTCACCGGTACTCTCCCGGCCTGGATGTTTTGTTGTTCTGTTCACCGGTACTCTCCCGGCCGGATCTTGTTTGTTTTTTGGTTCACGCACACGGTACTCCACCCCCTCCCGGCACGGAACCGTTGTTAGTTCGTGCTTCACTGGATCTCTCTCTCCCGGGCACTGAATCTTTGTTTGTTCTTTGGTTTTCACAGGTAACTCTCCCGTCCCTGGATCTGTTGTTTCTTATTCAACGGTACTCCACCCGGTCCGGATCTATTTGTTGTTCTTTGTTCAATTACAAAAAAAAAAAAAACCCCGGGGGGTTTTTTTTTAAAAAAAAAACTCCTACCCGGCCTGGATCTTTTATGCGTTCTTTGGTTCAAACACCGGTAGTACCTCTCGGTCTGATCGTTTGTTGGTTTCTTGTGGTACCGGTACCTCTCGGTCCGGATCTTTGTTGTTTCTTGTTCACAGGTACTCTCCCCGGCCACGGAGCTTTGTTGTTCTTTGGTTCATTCGGTACTCTCCCGATTCCGATCTCATTGTTGTTTTCTTGGTTCACCGTACTCTCCCTGGTCCGGATCTTTGTTTGATCTTGGTTCAACCGGTACTTCTCCCGCCCGGATCTTTGTTGTTCTTGGTTCAACACGGTACTCTCCCGGCACGGATATTTGTTGTTCTTGGGTATTTTTTATTATTGTTAATTTTTTTTCCCCCCCCCCAAAACCTGGTACTCTCCCGACACGGATCTTTGTTGTTCTTGGTTCACCGGTACTCTCCCGGCCTGGATCTTGTTTGTTTCCTTGATGTCACCGTACCTCTCCCGGTCCCCCCCCCCCCCCCCCCAGGATCCCCTTATTTTTTCCCCTTGTTGTTTCTTGGTTCACCGAACTCTTCGCCGGGCCTGGATCTTTGTTGTTCCTGTTCACCGGTACTTCTCTCGGTCCCGGATCATTGTTGTTCCTTGGTTTCACCGGTACTCTCCCGGTCCGGGTCTTTGTTGCGTTTCTTGGTTCACCGGGTACTCTCCCAGGCCCGGATCTTTGGTTGTTCTGTTGGATCACCCGCAAAAACACTCCCGCCTGGAACTTTGTTGATTTTCTTTGGTTCACCCGGGTAATCACTCCGGTCCGGATCTTTGTTGTTCTTGGTTCCACCGGGTACTCTCCGGCCGGAGCTTGGTTGTTCTTGGTTCACCGGTACTCTCCCCCCGGCCCGGACTTTGGGTTTGTTCCTTGGTTTCACAGTACTCTCCCCGCCGGGATCTATGTGTTTTTCTTGGTTCACCGGTACTCTCCCTCCCCGGCACGGAATCCTTGTTGTTCTTGGTTCACTGGTACTCCTCAGGCACGATCTTTGTTGTTCTTGGTTCACCGGTACTCTCCCGGCCTGGATCATTGTTGATCTTGATTCACCAGTAACTCTCCGACCGGATCTTTGTTGTTGTTGGTTCAATCCGGTACTCCTCCCGGCCCTGGAGCTTTGTTGTTCTTGGTTCACCAGTACTCTCCGGCCAGAATCCTTTGTTGTTCTGGTTCACCGGTACTCTCCCCGGCCCGGATCTATGTTTGTCTTGGTTCTTCTCGGTACTCTCCCCGGCACGGATCTTTTGATTTGTACTTGGTCTCACTGTACTCTCCCGGCACGGATCTTTGTTGTTCTTGGTTCACCGGTAACTCTCCCGGCCTGGAACTTGATGTTCTCGAGTCACCGGTACTCTCCGGCCTGATCTTTGTTGTTCTAGGTTCACACCGGTACTCTCCCCGGCCCGGATCTGTTGTTGTTCTTGTTCACCGGTACTCTCCCGCCTGGATTTTTTTTTAATTGTTTCCCCCCCCCCTTTTTTTTATTTTTTATGTTGTCTTGGTTCACACCGTACTCTCCCGGCACGGATCTCTGTGTTGTTTTTGGTCACCGTTACTCTCACCCGCACGGACTTTGTTGTTCTTGCTTCACTGGTACTCTCCACTCCTGCTCCCGGCAACGGATCTTTGTTGTCTTGGAGTTCACCGTACTCTCCCCCGGCCTGGATCTTTGTTGTTCTTGATTCAACGTACTCCTCCCGGTCCGAATCTTTGTTGTTCTTTTGGTTCACCGGTACTCACCCGGCCTGGAATCTTTGTTGTTCTTGGTTCACTCGTAAGTCCCCCCCTCTTCTCTGCTCGGTCCGATCTTTGTTGTTCTTGGTTTACCGGTACTCTCACGGTCCCGATCTTTGTTGTTCTTGTTCACGCCCGGTACTCTCGCCGGCCGAGGCTTTGTTTGTTCTAGTTCATCGACTCTCCCGATCCGGATCTTTGTTATCTCTTTCCTTGGTTCACCGGTACTCTCCACGTCCTGCATCTTATGTTGTTCTTGGTTCACCGGTACTCTCCCGGCCCGGATCTTTGTTGTTCTTGTTCACGCGTAACTCCTCCCGGCACTGATCTTTGTTGTTCTGTTCACTGGTACTCTCCCGACACACGATCTTATGTTTTGTTCCTTGGTTCCCCAAACTCGTACTCTCCCCGGCGACTTTGTTGTGTCTTGATTCACCGGTCCTCTCCCGTCGGATCTTTGTTGTTCTTCTTCTAGGTTCCACACGCGGTACTCTCCCGGCCTGGATCTTTGTTTGTTCTTCTTGGTTCAACCGGTACTCTCTACGGTCCTGGATCTTTTGTTGTTCTTGTTTAACCCGGTACTCTCTCGTGTCCTGAATCTTTGTTGTTCCTTGGTTCACCCGTATTACTATTCATCCCGGCCCGAGAGCTTTGTTTCTTGGTTCATCGGTACACTCCCCGAACCGGATCATTGTTGTTCCTTTGTTCACCGTACTCTTCCCGGTCCGGGAACTTTGTTTGAGTTCTTGGTTCACTCGGTACTACACCCGGGCACGGATCTTTTGTTGTTCTTGGTTCAACTGGTACTCTCCCCCGACACACGGATCTTGTTGTTCCTTGGTTCAACCGGTACTCTCCCGCCTGGATCCTTGTTGTTCCTTAGAGATAAATAGATTCACCGTATCTCTCCCGTCCGGATCTTTGTAGTTCTTGGTTCACCGTACTCTCCGCCGGAATCTTTGATGTATCCTTCTTTGGTTCACCGTACTTCTCGCTCCCGGCCTGATCATTGTTGTTCTTGTTCACCGGTACTCTCTCGTCCGGAATCTTTTGTTGTTCTTGGTTCACACCGTACTCCGTCCCGGCCCGAGCTTTGTTGTTCTTGGTTCATCGTTACTCTCCTGAAAACTCCCGACCGATCTTGTTGTTCTTGGTTTCAACCCGGTACTCTAGCCGGTCCCGCATTCTCTTTGTTGTTCTTGTTTCACCGTACTCTCCCGGCCCGGGATCTTGTTTGTTCTTGGTTCAATCGGTACTCTCCGGTCCGATCTTTGTTGTTCCTTGTTTCACACCGGTACTCTCTCCCCGGCCCGGAACTTTGTTTTGTTCTTGTCTCACCGGTACTCTCCCGGCCCAGATCTTTGTTGTTCTTGGTCACCGGTACTCTCCCGGCCACGGCTCTTTGTTGTTCATGGTTCACCGTACTCACCCTGGCCTGGATCATTGTGTTGTTCTTGTTCACGTGGTACTCACCCCGGCACGGATCTTTGTTATTCTTTTGTTCACCGGTACCTCCCGGCCCGGAACTTTGTTGTTCTTGGTTCAACGGTACTTCTCCCCCGGCAACGGATCTTGGTATCTGGTTCACCTGGTACTCTCCCGTCCGTATCTTTGTTTGTTCTTGTTCACCGTTACACTCTCGGCCGGATGTTGTTATTCTGGTTCACAGGTACTCTCCCGGCCGGATCTTTGTTGTTCTTGGTTCACAGTACTCTCCCCCGGCACGGATCTTTGTTGTTGTTGGTTCAACCGGTACTCTCCCGGCCCGGATTTTTGTGTTCTTGTTTCACTGGAAGTCTCCGGCCAGATCTTGTGTTGTTCTTGGTTGCACAGTATAACTCTCCCGCACGGATCTTTGTTTTTCTTGGTTTCACCGTTACTCTCTCCGGCACGGATCTTTGTTGTTTCTTGGTTCACCGTACTCTCCCGGCCTGGATCTTTGTTGTTCTTGTTCACCGGAAACTCCTCCCGGCTGGAACTTGTTGTTTCTTAGGTTCACTGGTACTCTTCCCGGCTACGGACCTTAGCACATCAAGGCTAGTTACGTTTGAAGAATATAGATACTATAATTACTAAATAATAATTACTGGTGAACACGTGTGTCTTGTATGTACTCTAACTTGTATACTGGTGCACACTGTGTTTGTATTACGTACTTGTATACTGGTGGTGCACACTGGTGTTTGTATGTACGTACTTGTTTACTGGTGCACACGTGGTGTTTGTAATGTACTACTTTGTTTACTGGTGCACAACGTGTGTTTGTACGTACGTACTTGTTTACGGTGCTACGTGTGTTTAGTAAGTACGGACTTGTTTACTGGTGCCCACGTGTGTTTGTATGTACGTACTTGGTTACTGTTCACACGTGTGTTTGTATGAACGTACTTGATTTACAAGCTTGTTGCTGTCAAAAGACGGGGGGGGGGGGCACTATGCTAAACACATCTCCTTCTGATAGTATATTTTATAATTTACTAAAACATTCTCAGGTTACCACTACTATCCTCCTGCACTGAAAGTTATAGAGAGTGTAGGTATAACAGTACAACCAGCAGGCCAGACCTGAGACTTTAGACTACTAACCAAAACTAACTACACAAGGCAAGTGTTGTCGTCTGCACACCTATGGAGTGTACCCGCTGGCGGCTTCTAAACGCCTTCCAACTTTATAACTCCTTCAGTGAACTATAACAATCATTCATGTTTTATTTTATTTTCTTTAAGACATGATATTCACTCTTTTTTCTTTTAGTACATTTATTAATGTCATAACAAATCTGATGATAATTAGACTACATACACATCAGCAACAGCTGGGGATGACTAATTTATTTCTTACTTACATTATTTACTTAATCACATCTTTTATGACCTTATCACTACACGCAATTATAACCAACTAACATATGTATTTGTTACTATTTCAGATCACACATGGGAAACCGTTTAACCACCCAGTTAACTGTTTGGATATTTATTGTGTCAACACCTGCAAGCCAACAGCCTGATAAGCTGACTGCTAGACCCTCCCTCACCGTCACATTTCATTCAAATTTAAATTGTAACATTCTTGATTCTTATCACATTATTCGCACCCTTGAAAGCTATTACATAGTCTTTTAGGTATGTTTTCACTGATTCACTCACGTACGATGACCGCTAATAATTCTTAGGACAGCCACAAGAACCTAAATTTCCTGGAGCACTATTTAGCGATACTAGGTTTTTGTTTTTCTCATCACGTGGTACGTGTTGAGCAGTGTGTGCGTGTGTGTATGTACTCACCTATTGTATTTGTTTTTTTTTTTTTTGTTTTTTAACTCACCATTATTTGTGGTGTGCAGTGGGTCGAGTCCTCAGAGCGAGCTGGCCCCGCCTCTTCAACCGTTTGCTACTAGACCCTCCTCTCTCCCCCCGCTCCATGAGCTTTTAAATCAAACCTCTGTCTTAAAACTGTGTAAATATTTGTTTCCTTGCCCTCCACTACTCATTTCTAGGCTATTCCACTGCCGTTACAACTCCATGACTGAAGAAATCCTTTCATACTATCTCTCTGACTCATTTGTGTCTTTCAACTTACAATTTGTGGCCTCATTGTTTCTGTGTCCCCTCCCTGGAAATCCTGTCCTTGTCCACATGTCTATTCCACGCAGTATTTTAATGTCGATAATCATGTCTCCCCTGACCCTCCTGTCCTCCAAGTGTCGTCAGCCGAGTTCCCTTAATCTTTCTTCATAGGACATTCCCCCTTAGCTCTGGGAACTAACCTTGTTGCACAAACCTTTGTACTTTCTCTATTCTTGACGTTCTTTAATCAAGTGGCGGGTTTCCAAACAGGTGCAGCCAGTACTCCAGTAATGGGCCTGACATACACGGTGTACATGTCTTGAATGAGATTCCTTACAAATGTTGTCGGAATGCTGTCTCCAGTTTTGCCAATAGGCGCCCATATTCTTGCGAGCAGTTAACTGATTGATGTGTGCTTCCGGAGTAACATGCTCGGTTTTATACTCCACCCAAGATCTTTCTCCTTTGAGTGAGGTTTGCAGTCCTTTGGCACCTAGCCATACTTCTGTGGTCTTTCGGTCCTTCCCCTAATTCCTTCATGACTTTGCATTTGCAGGATTAAATTCGAGAAGCCATTTGCGGAACAGTATTGGTCCAGTCTGTCCAGGTCTCTTTGAAGTCCTGCCTGGTCCTCATCAGATTTTAATTCTCCTCATTAACTTCACAACATCAGCAAACCGGGCCACCTCTGATCTAACCCTTCGGCAATGTCGTTAACAATACCAATTAAATATCACTGGTCCCCTAGGACCGGACCCCCTGTGGGACCCCGCTCGTCACAGGGGCCCACAGTGATAACATCATTACGTACCATGACTCGTTGTTTGCCTCCCTGTCATTATTCTCTGATCCATTGCAGTACCCTTCCTGTTTATATAGAGCCTGATGTGTGTGTGTTTGTGTGTATGTGTGTGTTGTGGTGTGTGTGTGTGTGTGTGTGAGTGTATGTGTATGTGTGTGGTTGATGTCGTGTGTGTGTGTGTGTGAGTGTGTGTGTGAGTGTGTGTGGTATGTGTATGTGTGTGTGTGGTGTGTGCTCGTGTGTGTGTGTGTGTGTGTGTAGAGACCTTGGAAACAAGAACCAGGAGAAGGTAACCAGAGAAAGAAGGCAAAAGAACAGAGGGGAAAACCTTGAAAAGGTGGGAAATGGTGAATGCCCTGAGGGACACAGTGGACGTCCCTGGACCACAATGACCTGGGAAAAACCCTAAGCTGGTCAGAGAAGAGTGAGAGGGGGGGAGGATCCCTGAAGAACAGACCACTGGCCTCCACCTGGCAGGTCTGGAACTCAGAGATAACTAACACTGAGTCTGGACGTTGGTCTCAAACTACTACTAACTACTACTACTAACTACGTCTACTACTACTACTACTTGACTAACTACTACTACAACACTACAACTTCTAACTCTAGACTACAACTACTCACTAGTACTACTATCAACTAATGACTACTACTACTACTACTACTTTCTACTACTACTACTACAACTACAACAACTACTTCTCTACTAAATATACTTACTCACTACTACTACTACTTCTAAACTAGCTACTACTACAACTACTACTACTACTACTTCTAACTACTAA
>NC_069440.1:40376279-40406446 GCF_026875155.1 Cherax quadricarinatus
TCGTCGTCGGGGATACGCTACAGATGGCTGATCGGCTCCACCTTCGACTCTGCGTCCCCCGGGCTGACTCTGCTGTCAGTCTGGCTGATACTGCTATCAGCCTGGCTGACTCGGCTCTCAGCCTTGCTGACTCTGCTGTCAGCCTGGAGACTGCTGACAATACCAGGTAAAGTTTATGTCAGAATTATGATTACTGAAGTGATGATAAAGATAATATTGATAACATAGAAGAGTGACAGTTCAGAAAGTGAAGGTAATCTGTGGATCATGTGTAAACACTGAAATACTGAACTTAACAACACTTATATAAAGGAAATTTGCACTTGGCTGTATTTATAGTTGTGGAAAAGATATATGAGAGATGTTAGTAGAGTAGAGTTTTGATAACTAAAGTGATGAATTAAGTTACAATTTGCAAGAAAGATGATCAATATGCACCCCAAAAAATGAGTCTTAGATAATGTTGTGTGATGTCGCCTGTGATGTTAAAGACGTGTGATGTCACTGTACTTTGCACTTTGCTCAAAAGACAATATAATATTATATATATATATTTATATTTTATATATATATATTTTATATATAATTTTTTATATATATATATATATATATATATATATATATTTAATTTTAAATATATATTTTATATATAAATATATATATTTTATATATAAATATATTAAAATTTATATATATTTTATTATTATATATATTTATAAAATATATTATTTATATATATATATATATATATATATAGGATGGGGTCCCCCTCTGGTGTAAATTGTGGGACCATTGCCTCGGAGAAGTGCATAAAAAGACTTCAAGGAAGAATATTTGGATTTCTTCCTTAAGCGTTTGAATATTCCACTTCCCCTACCACCCCATCTTTTTAGTATATTTTTTTTTTTACCAATAGGAATATTTTATTACCTAATATGGTACAGAAGATTTAAGAGATACATTGTTGATATAAAGGTGACATATACGGTACATTTGTTACGTGTGTTCACCCATTATAAGGCGAAAAAACTCATCCAGCTCCTCAGAGCTGGGGCGTGTGCCCAAATACAGCAGGCATTACCCTTTGAACAGCCGCACTGAGCCGCTGAACAGAAAACTAGCTGCCCTGGGATCCCTAGTTACCTGATGAGTCTTTTTCCCAGCTCCTTAAGGAATTTTTGATGCACTCTTTCCCCATGAGCCAAGGGTCTCTGGGGGCCTATGGGAACAAACATATAATGTGGGCAAGTTCTCCAAAATTTTCTTAGACTTTTGGGACTCCCTGAAGCTGGCAGCTGCCCTCCTTCCTCCCTGGTGTATTGGGATAGGTATCAGCCAAGGTAGATGCACATGTATAGTCCCACACCACCTGCTTCCTATCTGTCCAGGCTTGAAGGGTGATACCATCTGGACGCTTCTGGTGCCATCAGATCTGCATAGTTGGGGTGGCTCCCTTACTGCTGGGCATCCAGCTGTTGTGAGGTCTCTTGATAATGTTATTAACCTCCTCATGTCTTGCAATCTTTCCCCCGGATTTACGGCACACAAGACCATGGTACCCGAATCGGTCTGCTGCTTCACTGCCCCAAATAACCTGTGTTCGGCGAGAATAGGGGCGGCAAGTCGAGGGCAACACCGATGGGGGATGGTCTGTGGGTCGAGACGTGTGCCAGGCTGGAGTTGGGGAAAAGCCAACAGAAGTCCCCAGCTGGGGGCTTTTCCCTGCCAGGAGGCGGGCTCTATCCTTCCCCGACACACTCTGAGCATTGGGTTTAGGCAATATTTTCCACTATTGGACCATCCCAGTGCGATATTATATTATATATATATAATATATATATATATATATTATATAGAAATACATATAATAAAATAATATATATATATCTATATATATATAAATATAAAATAATATATATAAATATATATATAATATATAAATATAATAATATATATATACTATAAATATATATATATATATATATATATATAATATATATATATATAGATATATATATATATGTACACACACAAGGCAAGCCATCATGTAGACAAAGAACTTTATTAACATACGTGTAAAAACTCCTGTACACACATTTTACATGTACAAACCTGAATGAATAATACAAACATTTGCGACCCTTCAAATTCATTTATGAAACAACAAAAAACAAAGAGTTTTTTAATTGTTTGTTTTCATGGAGACGATTTAGAGATTCTCAACATTAACCCCTTACCACATACACAATAAGCATTAGTACACCCGACATTCTACACGTTATAAACATTCATACATAATAACATGTACACATGACAATCAACACACATGTACACATGACAATCATCAACACACATGTACACATGACAATCAACACACATGTACACATGACAATCATCAACACACAACATGTACACATGACAATCAACATGCAACATGTACACATGACAATCATCAACACACATGTACACATGACAATCAACATACATATACACATGACAATCAACATACATATACACATGACAATCAACACACATGTACACATGGCACACACACAATAACACGTGTATTTAATGTGTACATAATAACATGTACACATGACACACAGTTATCATGGAGGTGGTCAAATTAACCAACATTTCGGTATTCATCTGCAATAATAAAACACAAATACTTTTAAACAGCTAAATAAGTAAAAAAAACTTGTTCTTCGTATATTTTCATAGTGTAACATAAAAGGATTTCCAAAATTTACGTTAATTAGCCTCTCGGAGGTGGCGGAACTGTGAGGCAGCTTGGTGGCGCAGCTGACCTACGGTCCAGGCTATCTGTGGATGTAATTACTGGACGCAGTTTTCTGTTGTGTCACCAATCCAGTAATTCCACCTAGCCTGGACAGTCTCTAACCTAGACCAGCTAGACAAGACCAAGTTTCCATCAGTCGAGGTCACTGAAGGTGGCAACCGCTGCCGCGGGAAGTGGGAAGGGAGTCCACCTGAGGTGACAACACAAAGTGGACCTCCTGGGAGACACTGATCCCGGGGAGGCACTGCTGACCTGGGAAGTGGGGAAGGGAGTCCACTCAGGTGACACAAGTGGGAGACATCCTGGAGGACACTGATCAGGAAGGCACCGCCGACCTTAGCAAGTGGTAAGGGAAGATATCGAAGCGAGCGATGGATTCCTGATACATGAACTTGAGGAAGTTTGTGTTGAGGCTGATTCTTAGGTAAGTGGGGAAGGGAGACATCCGGGAGCAGCGGATGGATTCCTGGATACATGAACCTGGGTAAGGCATGAATACATGCAGTTGAGGCTGACCTTGGGTAAGTGGGGAAGGGAAGATATCCGGCGGTAGACGGAAGGATTCCTGGATACATGATCCTGGGAAGGCAAGAACCTGCCGACTCTTGGAAGTGGGTGAAGGGAGACATCTGGAGCGACGGATGGATTCCTGGATACATGAACTTGAGGAAGGTTGTTGTTGAGGCTGACCTTAGGTAAGTGGGGAAGGGGAGACATCCGGGAGCGAGCGGATGGATTCCTGGATACATGAACCTGGGTAAGGCATGAATACATGCGGTTGAGGCTGACCTTGGGTAAGTGGGGAAGGGAAGACATCCGGCGGTAGACGGATGGATTCCTGGATACATGAACCTGGGTAAGGCATGAATACATGCAGTTGAGGCTGACCTTGGGTAAGTGGGGAAGGGAAGATATCCGGCGGTAGACGGATGAATTCCTGGATACATGAACCTGGGTAAGGCATGAATACATGCAGTTGAGGCTGACCTTGGGTAAGTGGGGAAGGGGAGACATCCGGGAGCGAACGGATGGATTCCTGGATACATGAACCTGGGGACAGCAAGAATACAGGTTGGTGAGGCTGACCTTAGGTAAGTGAGGAAGGGAAAACATCCGGAGGAGGACGGATGGATTCCTGGATACATGAACCTGGGGACGGCTGAGGCTGGAAGGCAAGAGAGAGAGGCATGGCTGACCTTAGGGAAGTGAGGAAGGGGAGACATCCGGGGGCCCACGGATGGATTCCTGGACACATGAACCTGGGGAAGGCGAGGGGGGGGGACCTTAAAGACGAACCACTGGCCTCCACGTGGCAAGGTCTGGTAACTCAGAGATAACTCTGAGGCTGACAGTGGTCGCAAATATATTGTATATAATTATAATATACTATAATATATTATATTATAATTTATTATTATTTGTTATTTTAAATTCATGACTTGGTAATTTGGATTCAAAAGCGTCAACCAGCCTCCCTGACAGTAGCATCGAAGGTGTTATTCTGACTTCAGCCTCCCTGACAGTAGCATCGAAGGTGCTATTGCTGACGTCAGCCTCCTGACAGTAGCCATGGGGGCATTCTCGTGGTGCCACCACGTTATCATAATCCTGGACAAAAAACGCCCCCCACAACCCCCACAAAAAATACTTGCCAATATTTCAACACTTTCACCTCACTCACACATAATCACTGTATGTGCAGCAGGCGCTAGACTACAACAGTTTAGAAGCATATGTGAAGTAAGACTATATGATATCCCTCTAAAACTCCATATTCCCAATATCCGAATGGGTTAAACACTGTCAGTTCACAAGACCTTGAATTTAACATGTAAGGCCATTCGTATATTTTCTGGTACGTTTAAAGATACTTTTTCATTTCTGTTATGTAAAAATTATACCCATGTTCAAAGGGCCTTAGAAAACTTATCTAACCTTTAAGTTTACAGTTTAATAATAAACAAACACAAAGGAAATCCATTTTTTTCGTTTAGTTTTCAGACATGATTTCTGAGAAAGTAAGCATCCACAAACTTTACTTGCCTTATTCCGGCAATGTAGTATGCTGTTTATTGCAAGTTACTGTACTTTTCTTTTATGTTACTTATTACAACCCAGGGGCCCAAAGGCTGTTATCCTGGGTGTTTAAGGGAGGAAAATAGAACACAGCAGAAAAACTTTTGACTTGTTACATTATCCTTCATCATTTCGAACAGAAGTATATACACTTATATACTCTATGTACAAACATAGCTATTAGTGCACTCCACGGAAGCAAGGCAGCATAGAGCCACTAGAGCGAGGACCGTGCTTCAACCCGCTCTAGTGTGGGGAATGACAAGGGCAGACGGCGAGTGGTACCCCCCCCCCTCTGCGATTGCCCAAAAAACCATCTTCCTCATTGGCTGGAACCTGCCGGTACTGGTTGAACGACGGGCCCCCCCGGCCCCCATCATCAAACCCTTAGTATACCTGGTTCGCTGGGTGTGGGGGAGATTAGCCTTAAAATGAGGGATGTGTACATGCGCACGAATAAAGGTTACGTTCTCTTTGCCTGCCCACATTCCTGTACTTGTAAGTTGGTTCAGCTGTTGGTGCTTGTGTTGCTCCGTTTTTGCGATTACTTTGTTGTTTCTTCACGGTTTGGACGTGCATTGCTGTGTGGACGTGCATGCTGTGTTGACGTGCTTGCTGTGTTGACGTCTTGCTGTGTTGACGTGCTTGCTGCTGTTGGACGTGCTGGCAGTGTGGAAGTGCTGCTGTGTTGACGTGCTTGCTGTGTTGACGTGCTTGCCGTGTTGACGTGCTTCCTGTGGCTACCACGTGTTGCTGTGTTTGACGTACTTGCTTAATGTTGCACGTTGCTTTGCTGTGTTGACGTGCTGTGTTGACGTGCTTGCTGTGTTGCACGTCTTGCTGTGTTGACGTGCTTTCTGTGTTAATGATGCTTGCTGTGTTGGACGTGCTTGCTGTGTTGTTTAAAGTGACCGTAACGGTTCAACATGCTAGTTACGTGCAAGCACTTCAAACTTCCCCACAACACCTTACACAACAGTGTTCCCACCCTGGCTGACTGTCTCCCTGGCGGTAATGTTGTGGTCTCCCACACTGGCGGATGTTTCCCAGGAGGTAGAGTGGGTCGCCACATTGTCACTACTGTCTCCTCGGCACGGGTATCTTGTCTCCCAACTTGGCATTACTGTCTCTCCTGGCAGGTATCTTCTGTCTCCGAACACTTGCTTTATTGCCTCTCACGCTGATAGCCAGCATGGTGAAGTCCAAGTCCGTCGCACACAAAACCTCCTTTACCCCGCCTCCATCCCTTCCTAGGCCGACCCTTTCCCCCGCCTTCCCTCCACTCAGATTGATACCCTCTCGAAAGCCATTCTGATTGGTTCCTTTCTATCACCTGTCCGCAACCACTCAACCCTTCGCTCCCTCTGGATAATTAGTGGTGGTAATCCCACACCTTCTCCGAACTTTCCAAACTACGAATTTCTGCTTATATTCTCACCACACATTGCCCTCTGACATGACATGCACGGCCTCCAGCATCCTCCTCGGTGAAACTCATCACACATTCCACAGACCATACAAGAGTGTTGGACAACTATACCTCATACATTCCCTTTTGCCTTTCAATGGACAAAGTTCTTTGTCTCCACAGACTCCCTAAAGTGCACCGCTCACCTTTTCCCCTCATCATTCTCGGATCACCTCAGCCTTCATAGACCCATCTGCGGACACGTCACTCCTTAAATCTCTGAATGACATTCACTCTCCTCCATACTCTCTCCCTCCAATCTGATATCCAATCTATCGTCACCTAATTTTTGTTTCCTGACATAATACCGTACTTGTCTATATTCACTTTTTAAGTTTCTTCCTGTACATACCCTACCAAATGCATCAATCCTCTGCAACTTCTCTTCAGAAATCTCCTAAACCACAGTGTCATCAGCAAAGAGCAAATGGGACAACTCTCACTTTGTGCTTTGATTCTTTATCTTTTTAACTACACAGCTTGCCAAGACCCTCGCATTACTTCTCTTACCAACCCATCTATAAATATATTAACAACCACTGTGACATCACACATCACTTGTCTCATGGCCTATTTTTACTGGGAATAATCTTCCTCTTTCCTACCGATATTTATTCTTGGATTCCCAATGCACTCATCTAATGGTTATAGTTCTGTGGTATCTAACGTAAAATATACAATGAGTTTCTTTGGACGTTGGGTCGAGGGGGACCCGTTTTCGCCATGTCATTTATTTTCATGTTAAAGTAACGTTTATATACTAAAATATTTATTGCTCCAAGAATTTCTGCCGCACTCCCTTGGGGCACCTCTTCACTTTTTTTTTTGCTCGCTGCTTGGTTTTAATTACATTTTGGTTGAGGCACGGAATTCCTACCTTTCACCTTTAAGATCATTTAAGGCTCAGTTGGACGAGGAACCGTCATGTGGTTTTCTGATCTCCCGGATTGTACTTCAATACCTTTAAGAAGTCAGAAGCTAGAGGTCAATCTATAACACACCCACTATGATTTTATATCTATATGAAATATCGTTAAGAGGCCCAGGAGCAGTAACGCCCTCATCTCAACAAGACCCCAAGATCCTGTACCTCCACAATCTCAACAAGTCAGGAGGCTGAAACTCACATTCTTAAAGATTTAAAAATTTATTGAGAGCTAGACTGATGTGGTTTACAATGTAACGTTTTATTTCAGATGTACCCTTTTTATCATGCAGAAATAACTGAGTTTTCGGGTCATACTTGAGGAACCCCCCAAAAGATGGAAGCCCAACCCTCTCAAAACAGACAAACTTATGAATCTTAGGCGGACTGTGAAGCTAGAGATCGACCCTTTCAAAACAGGAATCCAAGTGCCTATGCTACAACTCGGCCATGCCCAGTTTTTTTTAACTGGCTGTGCCAATCTAAGACAGAGCTTCTTTTAGATGCTATATGTAGTGGGTCAGGTGAGGTGCGGCATGTGAGGGCGTGGCTACCGTGATGGATGTCTGGCTAGGGCCGGACGAGGCTGACCGAACTCTGAAACCACCAAATCTGGCCGGAATTTATGTGCGATGGTGTGGTATTGCCAATAAGAGGCCGCTTTTATCACAGAATATATATAGCTCAAACAGTTCTCTGATGACTGATTTGGAGTCGTTGAGGATCACGAGCAGTTGGAGCAAAACTCGGTTCCAGTTTACAAGTGTGACTGAAAAATTTCCCTTCGACATGTGGCTTGTGTTCTTGATGCACTGTTGCAGGGATTCTAGAAGTCTTCCCCAAATTTAGTTTGCTATTACACCTGCATGGGATGGTAGATGGCCGAAGCTCCGCTAGTTACTTTGTGTTGTGTGTTTGTCTCGGTTACCCCAACTTCATGTTTTGTGCTAGAGTGAAATTGGTTTTGATGGTTTTAATCTTGGCAGGAGGGTAACTGAGTCTCGGATCCACCATATTAATTCTCTTCTTTCAAACTGTCGTAAAATGTTAATCAATGTATTTGGTATCGTTAGATTGGTAAAGGTCTGTGTGTACTGTCAGTCCATTACTTTCGATGGACAGCAGAGTAGTGATACATCGTTCATAATTATGGTGATTGTTCTGTTTGTTTTCGGTTTCCTGGTGTAAAAGGAAGAGTATTGTAATAAGCCATCTTGTGGGGTTTTTCACCATGAGGATAATTCAACTGTTGTTCCTACGTTGTTGCTCTAGTTTCAGTCTATGGATCACCATCAGCCTCTGAGGTGGCGCCCTCTGACTGCTAGTAGCCCCGAGTTTAATGCCATGTGAGTCCAAGGTTCTTGCTTATCTATGTGGACGCTAACTACAATTCCGAGGATGTCCTAAAGACAATCCTCTTTTATGGGTTTGGGGTAGGCCCATCTATGTGTGCTGGTTATTGGAGACTCGACAAGTTTCTCCTCTTCCGTGTGTCTTTCTATAAAAAGTGTCGTATTTTGGTGGAATAAATTTGTCTGTTGTTGTCGTCGGTGAGCGAGTTTTGTGGTTGTAAGTTGCGTAGTAGATGTGAATTTTGTAGTTATAAATTGCTGGAGTTCGTAATCAAAACTTCCAAGTCCTAATCGGGGGTGGTGACAGATAAAGAGTTCATCGTTGTCCAGGTTTTCAAGGACGGTTTACCTGACGGCGTTGTTAGCAGTGTTGTGTATGTTGATTTAGCCAACCGTGGAGGCGATTTAAAAGTTGGATAAATTTGAAAATCTTTTTAAACTGATAATTTATGTCATTAGGTTGAACTCCTATCTCGTCAAACCCTGTGAGGTACTCCACGGATGCACAAAATGGACGTCCACTTTTTCTAGCGTTATTACTATGTATGAACATAATATGTATGCTTTCAAAGTCTACAAGCAATCCGCCAGACAAACGGCGACCTGTACCTTTCCTATCACAGGTGACCCGAAAACCAAAAAGAAATCATGTGGTTTCCTCGGAATTTGTAGGTTCATCTAGCCCTCCTTTACAGGGCAGCGGAATGCAGCTTCATGCATCAAGCCATGACCAAACAGCTGCGGGGAAAAAAAGCGAGTAGTGTAAAACTGTCCACACAGCTTGAACTCGGACATTAGACAGACTCTTCGGTAGTTCAGTCAGTCAGTAGGTTTTCTGTGTGAGTGTTGTGTGTGTGTGTGTACTCCCCTTTTGTGGTTCCAGGGGTCCGCTTCATAGTTCCTGACCCGCTCTTCACTGTGTGTGTGTGTGTGGTGTGTGTGTGTGTGTGTGTATTTTTGTGTGTTGTGTGTGTGGTGTGTGTGTGTGGGTGGTGTGCCGTGCGTGTATGTAGTCACCTACTTGTATCTCTTAATTGTGGTTTCAGGGCGTCGAGTTCAAAGGCTCCTGGCCCCTCTTTCACTGCGTCGTCCTAAGTCACTTCTTCCTCCTCTGTGTGGCAGTGTGAGGGGAGGGGTTGGGGGTGTGTGAGGGGGAGGGGATTTAGGGTGGTGTGTAGGGGGTGGGGGTTGGTTGTGTGTGAGGGGGAGGGTTGGGTGTGTGTGGAGGGGGAGGGGTTGGGTTGTGTAGGAGGGGGAGGGGGTGGGTGTGTGTGAGGGGGCGGGGTGGGGTTGGGTGTTGTTGTGAGGGGGAGGGGTTGGGTGTGTGTGAGGGGGCGGGGTTGGGTGTGTGTTGAGGGGGGAGGGGTTGGGTGTGGTGTGAGGGGAGGGGTTGGGAGTGTGTGGGGGGGAGGGGTGGGTGTGTGTGGGGGGCAGGGGTTGGGTGTGTGTGCAGGGGAGGGGTGGGTGCTGTGTGTGAGGGGGCGGGTTTTGGGTAGTGTGTGTGAGGGGAGGGGTTGGGTGTGTGAGAGGGGGAGGGGTAGGGTTTGTGGTGTGAGGGGGAGGGGGCAGAGGGTTGGTGTGTGTGAGGGGGAGGGGTTGGGTGTGTGTGACGGGGGAGGGGTTTGGGTGTGTGTGAGGGGGGAAGGGGCAGGGATGTGTGTGCGGGGGAGAGGGTTTGTGGTGTCGTGTGAGGGGGAGGGGTTGGGTGTGTGTGAGGGGGAGGGGCTGGGTGTGTGTGAGAGGGGAGGGGTTTGGGTAGTGTGGTTGGAGGGGGATGGGTTGGGTGGGTGTGAGGGGGAGGGGCTGGGTGTGTGTGAGGGGGAGGGGGTGGGGGTGTGTGTGAGGGGGCGGGGTTGGGGTAGTGTGTGAGGGGGACGGGCTGGGAGGTGTGTGCGGGGGAGGGGTTGGGTGTGTGTTGGGGGGAGGGGTTGGGTGTGTGTGAGGGGGAGGGGTTGGGTGTGTGTGAGGGGGGAGGGGTTGGGCTGTGTTTGGGGGGGGAGGTGTTGGGTGTGTGTGGAGGGGGGGGGGTTGGGTGTGGGTGCAGGAGGGAGGGGTTAGTGTGGTGAGGAGGGGGGTTTGGGTGTGTGTGGCGGGGGAGGGGTTGTTGGTGTGTGTGGGGGGCGGGGGTTTGGGTGTGTGTGAGGGGGGCGGGGGAGGTGTTGGGGTGTGTTGAGGGGGAGGGGGGGGAGGGGTTGGGTGTGTGTGGGGGGAGGGGTTTGGGTGTGTGTGAGGGGGAGGACTTGGGTGTGACATCGATTGTGAGGGGGAGGAGTTGGGTGTGTGTTTGTGTGAGGGGTAGGGGCTGGGTGTGTGTGAGGGGGGGGGTTGGGTGTGTGGGCGGGGGGAGGGGTTTGGGTGTGTGTGAGGGGGAGGGTTTGGGTTGTGTGTCCTGAGTGGGAGGGGTTGGGTGTGTGTGAGGGGTGGGGTTTGGGAGTGTGTGAGGGGGCGGGGTGGGGGTGTGTGTGAGGGGGCGGGGTTGGGTGTGTTGTGGCGGAGGGAGGGGTTGGGTGTGCGTTTTTATAAGCAAGCAGGTGGTGGTTGCTCCTTCCGACCACTGGCCCAAACAAATACACAACACAACAAATACACACACAACAACACTACACACCAACAAAAACTAACACACACCAAAACTCAACACAACAACTTACACTCTGCTCATCTTGAGCAGGGACTACCACTTTTACTTTTTTCCTCTGGCCAAACTTTATCTCTTTCTCCGCGTGTTCTTCCATCGGCCGCGCCAGAAAACTTCCACCATTACCATTTTCTTTTTACTTGTACTTTCACAGAAAACGACGTTAACTCTTAGACCAAAAGTTTTAACACAAGATGTGAAGCAATGGCTGTTTACTGAGAAGGTGGAGGCAAGGGAGAAGGGGAGGAATAAGGGGTGATCGATGCTCATAGGGCAGGGCGAGTGAGGAGAAAGGAGGAGAGAAGAAAATGGGACGAGGAGAGATGGAAACGGTCAAGCTGAAATGTGGAGAGGTGAGATTGGATTGGTAGACGGTAGGAAAGGGAAAAGGTAGAGATAGAAGGCCCAGCAATGGCAAAATAAGAACGGACAACTGGGGGACGAGGGTTAATGGGGCAGCGGAAAAAGGCTGTCTAAGGGTATTGGGAAATGGTGAAAATGAGAGGTCCAGAGGGCCGAAAAGAAGCGGGGTGAACGAAGATATGAAATAACAGAAAAGACTGGAAAGATGCAAACTGGAAGAATCAAGAAACAGTAAAATACAACATGAGCTGTGTGTGCGTGCTTGAGACCAACATTATCAACCCATTCAAGTACCTATTACCCAACCTATTCTCTAACCAATTATCCAGTCCATTGTCTTACAGTTATCCAAACCCATTCTTTAACAATTATCCTGTCCAGTCGTCTTACAATTCTCCATCCTATGCTTGCCAATTAGCAACCCATTCTCTTACCTGTATTATATACCCATTCTTTACCAACTTATCCCTTCCCATGTATGTTGCCAATGTATCCAACCCATTCTTTTACCTATTATCTACCCATTCTCTTACCAATTATCCATACATTATGTTGCCAATTATCCAACCATTCTCTTACCTATTATTTAGCCATTCGCTTTACCAATTATCCATCCATTATGTTGCCAATTTTCAACCCATGTTCTTACTATTATCTAACCCATTCTCTTACCAATTTATCCATACCCATTCTCTTATATATTAGCCAGGCCTTCTCTTACTATTATCCCAACTCATGCTCCGTACCAGTTATTTCAACCCATTCTCTACCTATTATCCAACCCACTCGGTTACATTGTTATCAAACCTGGGTTCTTACTAAATTATCAGTGGTCTAACCATTATCCAACGCATTACTTTACCTAGGGTTCAACTTATTATTTATATATTATCCAACCCGTTTTCTTACCAATTATTATAAACCATTTTTACCTGTTATTCAAACCCATTCTCTTACAAATTCTACCTTTTTCCAATTCATTATCGTCACCAATTATTACCCATTTTTTGCCGATTATTCATTACATTATTTTCAATTATTAATCATTTTCTTCTTACCTAACCTATTTTCTCACCCACCTATGTTGTTCCTCCCCCTTGCCGTTCAGTCGCTTGTGTATCCCACTGAGTTACCTGACTGTTGTAGATCATGGTTAAATATACGTTTTAACGGTTTATGTAACCTACACAACGTATCTGGCTTAAGATAACCTAACATGGGGGGGCTTATCGTAGGGAAATTTATCCTATCTTATTTTTCTTAACTTAGGGAATTTCTGCCTTACCTAACTTGTCTTAATTTACAGTAAAAAAAAAAGCATTTAGAAAAATGAGTTTCAGGATGGATGAGAGACACAATGACAGTGGGTGGAATATGGTGGATGAAGCGTAGTTCAGCGTGAAGTCTAAATGATGAAATTTCGGGCGAGCGCGAGTCTCAGGAGGAACGGGAAGAAGTTTCCTGGAGGCAAGAACCTGGAGGCGTGTGGTCCTAGAGGGGAAAGGTCCTGGCGGCAAGGTCTGGAGTACGGTCCAGGAGGCAGGTTTGGAAACACATTCTGGTAAACCAGGTTTATAAGCAACGTCTGGAAGCAAGGTCCTAGAAGGAAGGTCCTGTAAGCAAGGTCATTTAGAATCATGGTCCGGGACAGCAAAGACTGGAAAAATATAATATAGAAGCACGGTAGAAGGAAAATAAAGCGAATGAAAAACGCGGAAAGCCCAGCGGAAAAGAACAGGGAGAGACAACTCATGGAAATTTGGGATTTTAAGCCATAAGTTGCCAGCCATAGGAGCTAGCAGGACCATGCGGTTATAGCGAATTTCGTGAGTCAGGCGAGCGTAACAAAAAAATCGCACTTAGGAGACTGAAAATCATGACGGACGTTCGGTCCGACTTGACTATTAAACACGTTCTTTCAAGTGCAGGGTTAGTTGTGAAGTGTTCTAGCTACGGTATCTTGTCACTTTTAGTTCTACAGGTTAGCAAGAAATGAATCAAACCCGACTGAGTTATGGAATCGAAGAGCCCGTTTGGATAATGATGATTAACAGGCCAAAACAGAGCAAAGTTATCTCTGCTACATTACGAACGAGAACTGTAAGAGAGTGCCAGGACTGCAGGAGGAGGCGAAGTGAGTTCCTGAAGGACCTCTAGTCAGAACCAGCTCAGCAAGTGTTCGTAAGCATCAGCAAAACATAAGATCGAAAGTAATGGATATGAGTATGAGACTGATGTAATCAAAATCAGTGGTACCTGGTGTCTGGTCAAGACCGGGTCTCGGCGTAGAAAAACTCTCGAAACTCCTCCGAGGTAATTAGAGGGTAATGGTACTTGATATATTCTATGGGTGCTGAGAGAAGAAAAAACCCTGTGATTGCCCAACATTCAAAAATATACAACCAATCTCTCCAGTCAGGACAAGTATCAGAAAATTAGGAAATGAACAAAGTAGTCGCCATATATAAAATGGAGGAACAGACCAAAAGGAACTTACAGACGGTATCTATAATGAGGCATACTACTGTCAGGTATTTCTGAAGACAAACGATAAGGAACAGATAATGGTAGCACTTGGAGAGAAGAAAGGACTCCTTTCAGAAACCCAGTACGGATTTAAGGCTGGAAAAAACCTGTCTTTCAAATTTCTAAGTTCAATGACAGAGTCCCAGAGTTGCAACAAGAACACACAAAGTTGCTGCGGATATATCTTATTGTATATTGCAGAAAAAAACACTTGATACTGCTGTACACGACTGATTAAATCCGAAAATTATAGGAAAAGAGTTAAAAGGCAGAGTGTTCGGTAGGTTATGAAGTAACTGAATTAGAGATGGACAGGCCACGATATCGACTGGGAGACATCAGAAATGGTTCTAAAGAGTATCGAGAGGGGTTCTGCAAGGACCAATACTGGAAACACTCTTTGTTCCTACGGAATGTGATCTACCCGTGTCACCCATTTCTCATTATGAGAATAATAAGAAGAGAAGAGGGCCGTGATTAACGCCAGACGACTTTAATAGATACAGATATGATCAGAAGTAACTTCTCTGTTCACCCAGGCAAACTGCGAGTTTGGCACAAGTAGAGGAAGACCCCGACCCGAGTCAGCCCAGAGTTCTAGCAGGGTTGTGGAAAGAAGTACATAAATCGCAGGTAAAGGGGTAAAAACGCAAGTTTATCGCTAGAAATATTCATAAACCGTTATACATCAGCGGAATATGCAGAACTAGCAAAACCTTCGAATCTGAATCAGATTCTTCAGCTTCATATACAAGGTATGATAGGATATTCACTGAGTTTTGCGGCACCGCCTTGAAGCTCAGCCCGGTCAGCACTTAAAGCTCGGAGACGGTTACAAAGAATTACAATTAGGTTAGTACCAGAACTGAGAGGAGGTAGAGTGAGAAGAGATTGACCGGACCTGAACCGTACGACGTTGGAGCAAAGTTGGACACACCGGAAGCATTGATCCACGAACATGATAAATATTAAAATAACCTCATAGGATGATAAAGGAAGAACTGAGAACCCAGGCGTATGACGGTACGGTTAAGGCCTGCGAAACGGAGGCCCAGGAATGTAAAGGAGCATGTACTTTGTCTTAGGGTGTGAACTGAAAGTTGGAATGACTTGGATGAGGCAGTGGTAGCAGGCACACATCCCATCTCGTCGTAAGAGCTCTGTGTGAGGGAAAGCAACACCGGGGAAGAAATACATTGATAACGATCAAATAAATGTAAAAGGTTGGGTCCTAGAGATGGATTCTCGACCTCGCAAAGCACAACTTACAGCACACACGCAACACCTACCACACACACACACACATACACACAAACACAAACACAACACACTACACACACACACACACACACACGCTCACACATGTGCAGAGGGGGCCCCTTGTGACCAGCGGAGGTTCCCGCAGGGGTCAGTCCTAGGACCAGTGCTGTTTTGGTATTTGTGACCGGACTTGACGGAAGGAATCGACTCTGAGGTGTCCCTGTTTGCAGGATGCGTGAATGAAAGTTGATGAGAAGAACTACACTCGATCGAAGCCCAGGCAGAACTACCCACAGGGATCTGGACAGGCTGCAGACTGGTCCAGCTATTGGCTCCTGGAGTCAAACCTCCAAGTTGCAAAGTCATGAAGTTGGGGAAAGGGCAAAGAATGGCGCAGACGGAAGTACCGTCTAGGGGGTCAGAGACTACAAACCTAACTCAAGGAAAAAAAAGATCTTGAGGTGAGTTGTAACACAGGCACATCTCTGTAGCGCCATCAAACCAATATACGACTGCTGCGCATATGGGCGCCTAGCAAACCTCAGAAACGCATTCCGACATCTTAATAAGGAATCATTTTGGAACTGTACCCCGTGTACGTTTGGCCCATATTGAGTATTCGCACCAGTTTGGAACCCACACCTAGCCACGCAGTAAATAAACTAGAGAAAGTGCAAAGGTTTGCAACAAGACCGGTCCTAGCGCTAAGAGGTATGTCCCTACGAGGAGGAGGTTAAGGGAAATCAACCTGACGACACTGGGAGGAAGGAGAGATAGGGGGGACATGATACCGCCATACAAAAATACTGTGAGGAATTGACAAGTTGGGGACAAAGACAGGAGGTTCAGAGATTGGACACAGTTAAACAAGGGGACACAGTTGGAGCTGAAGACACAGATGAATCACAGGGAGGTTAGGAAGTTTTTCTTCAGCACAGAGTAGTCCGGTAACGTGGAATAGTTTGGGGGGACAGCGATGTAGTGGAGGGGCCAGGAATCCATAACATAGTTTCAAGAGAGGTATGATAAAGCTCACGGCTCAGGGAGAGAGTGACTATGTAGCGAAATCAGTGGAAAAGAGGCGGGGCCAGGGGAGCTCGGACTCGAACCCCCGACACCTCCCTCGTGAGTACAACTAGGTGCGGGTATACACACACACAGGTCGTAACTATTACCACTAATGAATATATGATGGATTTACTGCCACTTGAAAGAAGAATAACCGAGGCTTGATCACCTGGCATTAACTCTGACAGTCCTCCCATTAAACCTTTATCATAAAACTATATTTTTATCAATTATGAGACTCACTCCAAACGTTTGCATAAAAATTTTAAGTCTTACTTAGTAGTTTAAATCCTTTTCCGTGTGCTTTTCGGGACTGTGTCTATGTTAGAGGGGGAGGGTGACTGTGGTGTGGAAGGTATTAATGCGGGGAGGCGTGACTGTGGAGTGGAGGTATTTAATGAGAGGGAGGCGTGACTGGTGGTGTTGGAGGTATTAATGAGAGGGAGGGCGTGGACTGTGGGTGTTGGAGGGGTATTCATGCGAGGGAGGCGTTGACTGTGGTGTTGGAGGTCTTAATGAGCGGGCGGGTGACTGTGGTGTTGGAGGTATTAATGAGGAGGGGCGTGATGTGGTGTTGGAGGTATTAATGAGAGGCAGGCGTGGACTGTGGTGTTGGAGGTATTAATGATGATGGGAGGCGTGACTGTGGTGTTGGAGGTATTAATGGAGGGAGGGCGTGGACTGTGGTGTTGGAGGTCTTATTGAAGTGGGAGGCGTGACTGTGGAGTTGGAGGTATTAAATGAGAGGGAGGCTCACATGACTGTGGTGTTGCGAGGTATTAATGAAGAGGGAAGGCGTGGACTGTGGTGTGGAGGGTGTAATGAGAGGGAGGCGCGGTGACTGTGGTGCTGGAGGTATTAATGAGAGGGAGGCGTGACTGTGGAGTTGGAAGGATTAATGCTTCCGAGGGGGGGTCTGTGGGTTGTTGGGGTATATTAAGGGAGAGGGAGGCTTGCTAGTGGTGTCTGGAGGGCTAGGGAGTAGGGCTAGGGGAGGTCTAGATGCTAGAGTGGGCTAGTGAGGGTAGGGAGGGCTGTGTAGATAAGGGGAAACTATAATTGCGTTTCCTCCGCTTTATAATCTATATACTATTGATGGGAATAAATTTCGAAGTGACTAGTTTCTACACATTTTTATTGCTGTTGAAAGCAGTATAAACACCCGCAGAGAAATAACGATTTCCTTCCTCAATATAAATATAAGAAATAAAGTAGCATATCATACTACTCGAACGAGAACGTATTTAAATTAAATGGCGAGGATTTTTTTTCCAGTGGCGATATTAAAATCTACATGTACTCACCCTAGAGAGGTCAGTGATTTAGGCCAAATCTGGCCGAATAACCGGCGCGGCTCAGAAATATTTAGTGCTTCGTCCGTTAGATATTTTATTTAGGTGGAAAAGATTAATTAAAAGGTAATTCCACTTTTGTTGGTCGTTTCAATAGACTAAAGTTTTCTCCCACCTCGGCATTTTCCGAGGTGGGTGTGGGGGGAGTCCACGCCCGACGTAACTAAGTAATTACGTAAGTACTTAAGTTTCTTTAGATACAGGTACACATAAATTCGGTCACACAAATTGTGATACATAAGTAACTACGTGTAAAATTATCTAGGAGAACCCACCACAATTGAAAGTGACTTACTCTGGCCCAAGTGACGTATTATATAAAACAGATTAGAATGAGTAGGGAAAATATATTTTTGACAATCAGTATTAACATGACTTCTGAAAACGTCACTCAACAAAGTGTTATAAAAAAGATTTTTCTTCCTGAGGTTAGCGCCTCCATATTAAAAACAAAATCCGCTGGTAAACGACTATGTTTTGAAAATAACTGTAAACATTGGTTAAAATGATATGCCACGTCCATATTGCAACCCCCATAACATGCTCGCTCTCAGGGGTTGCGCCCCCCGATGAACATTTTGGAAGGCCTGTTGCATTAAAATAAATAAGAAAATAAGTATGTCACTAGTTCAAACAAGAAGACTATGAGAACGTTTTCGCGCGTTGGGAAGCCTCTACTCTGTGTGGCACAAGGACTTACCAGTATTGTTTTAATGGCCCATAGTCGTGTTGAGTGTTGTCTTTGGTATGTAGTATAAGGGATTGTGTGGTGGCTGCCCATTATTATTTTAATCAAGGGGGACGCGCTAAACCCGGAGGATTATTTACGCGCCTGGGGGGGGGGATGTGAAGGCATTCGGGCTTAATTGGGGAACTGGAGCACCAGAATGGTGGGCTGCAAAGTACGTGTTGAGATTTCCGAGTAACCCTCAAGTATGTGCTTTACCGAATGTCGGTTGTAACAGATCGTTATAACGCGATTGAACGCAAATCACAAAACGAGTTTTAGTCCTCGCTTGTCATGGGATCGAACTCCACCTCGTTCTGTGATTTGATAAACCTGGATATAATGTGATTACATTCGAGTGTTTGGTTGCGGGTATTTAAAGTTTTATACATGTGGATAAATAAATTTGAGTCTATTCCTTACTTTCTCGATGATTTTATTGTGTATTTTGTATTTGTTCAACATATTACCTCTGTAGTGTAATGTAGAGTGTAAAGTATGAGCTGTTTGAGGTGTTGATGTTAGTGCTGTTATGATCATGTTAGTGCTTGTATCTCCTGTTCGTGCTTGTCTCATCATGCGGATGAAATGTGGAATTTTTTATTCTGTGTTTTATTGACAGTGGCAAATTTCCAGCTATTCTAGAAAAACTCCTCTGGTCTTTTCCTTCTTTTAAATTACTAAAAATTCTTAAGCCTTTTTAAATTCAACATTACCGCGCAAAATATTTGCGCTATGTATAATACCTGGCCGACATACGTTACTTTATAATGATTCTGGGAATGTATTCTTGGTGCATAACCAGAGTAACACGACTGTTCTCAGATCATAAATTTGTTAACATTTCCCATTAAAAACCATTTTTGGAACTTGTTTAGTTTAGCAAACCTTGGTGGCTCAAGTCCCTGAGACTCATTATGGCTCTGTAATTTTTCCTACAACCCACCCAGGATGGGTTTGGGTGCATTATAAAGCTATTTAACCTTTTTTTAATCATATTTTGACCGGTTCTTTAACCTGTTTGGGGTTTGTTTCCTGCTTTATATACTGTGGTACGATTGCTTTTTCAGTTTCACCATGACGGGGTTCTGTAAATGTATATTTCTTTTACTAGAAATAAGCAGAAACATATCAAATAAGTAGAATAAAATAAAACATTTATGAATTTTTTGCCGAATAAGCAGAGTAAAATTACTTATTATGCAATAAATCAGGCAAAATCCGTGTGGCTTAACGAAATTAAATGTATATAATTGATTTGAATTTATAATAAATACGTTTTAATTAATCTAAGGTTAAGCTAGCAAGTAAGAAAGGTTTGGTTGCCCAAAAAGTTGACTAATTCGGTTTATTATTATTATTATTATTATAAAATATATAAATATATATATATAATATATATATATATATATATATATATAATATATATATATATATATATATATATATATATATATATAACATATATATAAATATAGGGAAGTACCACCTCTATAGCTGGAATGGGGACCCTCATCCTCAGAGAAGACAATAAACGTACCTCAGGGAAAACTCAAGGTTCTCTGTTTGAATATTTTCTTCTCCTACCACCCCATATATATTTTTTTATTCTATTGTGAACATTATTAATAAACAAAATACATACATTTATATATATATATAATATATATATATATATATATATATATATATATATATATATATATAAATACATACATTATATATATATATATTTATATATTTATATATTTATATATATACATGACCTTACACAGGTAATGACACGGGGACAGGAAATGGGTCTCATCCTGAATCCATCCAAATGTGAAATCATCTCAGTCAGTCAACAAGTGATAAATGCGTGAGATCAAAACTACCAGGAGCAGCAGTCATTGCCCCCACAAATAGTGTCTTGCTAGGAGCACCTCTGGGAAGCAATGCCATTGACACAATTCTCAGGAAGAAATTGGAAGAGTTAAGAGAATGGAACAACGAATAGGCAATCTGGACACCCACGATGCCTTGTACCTTCTCACAAAGTGCTTGAGTCTGCCCAGGTTGACATATTTCCTAAGATGTGCACCTTCATATGATAACCCTATACTGCACGAATATGACAGTATTCTGAGGCAGATTTTTACGAAAGTACTTAACCTTACTCTAGAAGACGGGCAGTGGAACCAAGCTACACTTCCAGTCAGACTAGGAGGCATTGGTGTCCGCAAGTCATCACAGATTGCGTTACCTGCTTTTCTGTCCTCGTGTATTGCATCCAGAGAGCTTGTAGCAGCGATTTCTCCTGAACATCTAGGGACAAGATTGGAGCCCAGGACCAAAAATTCATTGACGGAGCAATGATCTGGGATAATCTAACGGGCTCAGAAACCAGACCTGCTCCCCCCAACAACTACAAACAATCGCACTGGGATGGTCCAATAGTGGAAAATATAGCCTCAACGATGCTTCAGAGTGTGTCAGGGAAGGATAGAGCCCGCCTGCTGGCAGTGAGAGCCCCTCATGCTGGGGACATTCTGTTTGCTGTTCCCAACACCAGCCTTGGCAACACGCCTCGAACCCACAGAACCATCCGCACGGTTTTGCCCATCGACTGTCTCCCCTATTTCTCCGCCACACAGGCGTATTTTGTGGCAGTGAGCAGGCAACCGATTCGGGTACCAAGGGTCTTGTGGGCCGTAAATCCGAGGGAAAAGATAGGCAAGACCTGAGGAGGTTAATAACATTATCAAAAGAAGCCTCACAACAGCTGGATGCCCAGCATAAGGAGCCACCCAACTAGCAGATCTTATGGCAAGCCAGAAGAGTCCAGATGGTATCACCCTTCAAGCCTTGACAGATTGGGAAAGCAGGTGGTGTTGGACTATACATGTTGCATCTAAACCTTGGCTGATACCTTACTCACAATACACCAGGGAGGAAGGAGTGGCATCTTTCCAGCTTAGGGAGGTCCAAAAGTCTAGAAAATATGGAGAACTTGCCCATCATATGTAAAAAAATTTAAAAAAAATTTGGTTTGTTCCTCCATAGGCTCAGAGACCCTTGGCTCATGGGGAAAGTAGGTGCATCTAATTTCCTTAAGGAGCTGAAAAAGACTCATCAGGGTACTAGGGATCCCAAGGGCAAGCTAGTTTTCGTGTTCCAGCGGCTCACGCGGTGTTCAAAGGGTAATGCATGCTGCATTTTGGGCACACGCCCCCAGCTCTGAGGAGCTGGATGAATTTCTGCCTTATAATCGGTGATACACAACGTAACAACCATGTATATATAATATTATGCCACCTTTTATATCAACAATGTATCCTCTTAAATCTTCTGTGCCATATTAATGTAATAAAAAATATATATATATATATATATAATATATATATATATATATATATATATATATATATATATATATATATATATATAAAATAAACTTATATATATTAATATATATATATATTATATATATATATATATATATATATATATTATATATATATATATATATATATATATATATGCAAAACAACCACTCTGAAAGAATAGAGACATTCCAAGGCGCTTTCGTGACTACTCACATTGTCAGGAACTATCAAGGAACTGTCAAAGACAATGTGAGTAGTCACGAAAGCGCATGGGAATTTCTCTATTCTTTCAGAGTGGTTGTTTTGCATATCTGAAATCAACCTGTTTACTGTGATCTTAATTGCATAATATATAATATATATATATATATATAGTATATATATATCTATATATATATAATATAATATATATATATATATAAATATTGGTGTGCAAATTTATTTGGGACGTGAGGTAAATTTATGTATTATCAATGTATGTTCTAGTCTCTCTTCCCGTCTTTAATTAATGTGTTTAGGTTCCTTTTCTTTTCAGGAACTTTGTCTACCAGCTTCTGGCAAACCCATCCAGGCATTGGTTGCTACCTGCAACTCTTTGTGCAATTGTCTGTAAGGCGTGCATCGTACTCCGTGAGATGAATTTGGCTTCCTCAAATTCCTCTGCCTTCATGATTCAAGATTACAGTTGAAATTCATGATGGATTTTACACCTACGAAGCCTGCAAATACTCTACTTTTTATAATATATGCTACTTTGATTATCAGACAGATTGCCGAAAATTTGAGCCCTAGAGCAAGTCCCAACTTGTTGGTCGGATTCTAGAGAGACCTGAACGACACTGGAGTTGTGAGCGCTTCATCGAGGGAAGATGTGGAAAGAAAACGATTGTAAGGTTATCAAAAAATGCGAAGGCTCCCACCAAATAAACCAGAGGGATCTACTGTTTCGACGAAAGGTTATTTGAAGTTCGCAGAACTTACCAGAAAGCCATAATGAAACAATGATAACTGAGTTTGAAAGAAACCTGCTGCGGTGGGGGCAACTGGATCATAAGGGATGGCCAACATATAAATTGAGAAAATTTATTTTATTTCAGATAAAGGCGCATTTTGAAGTACTTGCATAAAGATCAGTGATAGTGAGAACGAGCAGAAGAAACGGCCTTCACAATGGACACATACAAACAAAAACGGCGCCAAAACACTTACATAAAAAGGAGTTTTGGGGTAGTGTTTACTGCTGAAGGCCCTGAACGGCTTTGTCAGATGTTTGATAGGGGAACGATGAACAGTGACATATACAAGGCAATCCTAACAACTCATTTGCTACCTACTGTGGATAGAGACTTTCCTGAAGAGAATGCATTTCTCCAGCAGGCTCTCGCTATATGCCACAGCTTCCAGAAAAATGTTTACATTCTTCTACGAAGAGTAAACCCAACGCAAGTCGGAACGGACAATTCAGCACTGGGGAAGTTATTACTGCTAATATATATGACCTGATAAACACGACAAACAACTTGTTGCCAAAGATTTTTTTCAACATTGGTCGATTCTATGCCAAATCGTGTAGCAATGCTTATAAAAGCATATCTGTCATATCATAACTATATATTTTTTTCAAACATGTAATTTTCTAAATAAATCTCTTTTCTCAACTGTCACAATTAAAATGCACACTATTGTAATATGTACAGAAACCACACACGCAAACACAACACACACACACACACACACACACACACACAACACACACACACACACACGCGCGCGCGCAACGCGCGCGCAGCACAATGTACATATATTAATATATTAATGTAATATTATTTACATATATATATATATATAATAGTATATATATATATATATATATATATATATATATTATATATATTATATATTATGAGAAAGTCGTGCACGCGCTTTCGTGACTACTCACATTATATCAAGGAACTATGAAAGTAACGCATCCAATGGAAGCTATAATAAGGGGTCTGGGTGGCCAGCATCTCACTATCCTTGAAAATGTAGGTAGTCACGAAAGCCTTGGATTTCTCTATTCTTTCAGAGTGGTTGTTTCTTTTGCATATTCTGAAATCACCTGTTTTTACTGTGATCTTTTGCATATGTATATATATATATATAAATAATATATAAATATATATATAATATATATATATATAAATATATATAATATAGATATATATATATATTAAGTGTTTATATATTGCGCACTACATCCTTATAGTTTGAGAGTGGAATCTATATATTCCCACACTGACACAAGGATGCACTACCCCTCCTGCATGCCTGCTGGCCCTGTCTTGAGAAGTTATATTTAAACCTTTGTAAGAGCCCCAAAATTTTTTAAAAATACCTGTGATTGCTAAGGTTACTGTACCTCACGGGTGATCTTCCCCTCGCCAGAGAATATACATGAGCTAGATCACTTAACTACACACGGCATGAACATCCTTACCCTAGCAAAATCTTGTCATTTGTTCGTTTTATATTACTTCAAAAATTTATTTATTATATTACTATCCTGTACTTTAATCCACACATACACGCAATTCAAAGAAACGCAACTTTCAAATTATCCTTCTTGTCGTCTGTTGTAACGGACGGCAGGGATTACATAGACTCTTGAGCCAGTCTTTATAGTCCGCTTCCTACAACATAAATTGCTTAAGAAGAAATATTTCTATTAAAAACCAAAAAAAAGGCACACTACCGAGACTGGAACAATACACAAATATCCTCATTTTGTAAATGGTCCAATCGGACCGAAATGTCTTCGTTATGCTCCTCTCTTTCCATGTGGCGGTTACATGTGTATAAATCATTCTAGTCCACTTATTCAATTTCGAATTCAAAGAAACATTGCAAGGGCAGGAATAAAATGAGAATAAAATGGAAATGATTATGTATAGACAACATGCATATAACATACATGCTGTGTAATTCTCACCGTTAGAGTAGCTCTCTGTTAAATATACTCACTATATTACGTGCACACTCAGACAAAGAAAAGGCCAGCAATGCGTGCTAGTTGTGTGAATATTTAACAGGTTTCCATTCCCATCCATTCCCATGCCATGACTGAATACCTGTCTACAAATGAGCCTACGTGTGTGTGTGGTGTGTGTGTGTGTGTGTGTGTGGTGTTGTGGTTGGTGTTACTCACCTAATTGTGGATGCAGTGGTCGAAATCGTAGCTCCTGTGTGTGTAACACATCACAACACAACACAAACACACACACACACACACACAACAAACACACACTCACACACACACATCACACCACACACACACGACACACACACACACACACACACACAGACACACACAACAAACTTCAAATACATATACATTCTCACACTCTAACGTTACCTGTAAACTGCTAATTTCGCCACTTTACTGTATATTATCTTACTATTGGTAACTCTTATACCACTCAGGTGCACACATTTCCATGCCACATATCCTACACTGCCTACATCGGTATGTTACAACTAAATTAATATGCGGAGGCAATGAAGGCAGATAAGGAAATTGTTTTAAGTATATATAGTAATATAATTCTGAAAAAAAAGTGATGACAGTGGTGGTAAATGTATAGCTTGCCTTTAGTATAGTTTTTAGAAATATGTAGTATATAGTAAATAGATATGTAATATCCTTACACAAATAACCCGCACATTAGAAAGAGAGGAGCTACAAACGACGCTTCGGTCCAGCTTGGACCAATTACAATACAAACGTTTATTGAGAGTTTGTAAATGGTCCAATCGGACCGAAAACGTTCGTCGTAAGCTCCTCTCTTCTATGTGCGGGTTATTTGTGTATCGTTTCAGTCACAGTGTTGTGCCTTTATGTATTTTAATAGAATATCCTTTAATTATATATGGGGAATTATAAAAAAGTGACAATTAGACAAAAATTTACTTTATTATACAGCAAGAAATACACTTATGAATTATCTTAGGAAGATATAAAGTAATCATAAATTAATTAAGAAAATCATCACTTTCTAGTTTCATGTCTTCAAGTCTTTTATCTTCACATCAGTTTATCTTCACGTCTGTTATCTTCCACTCAGTTATCCTTCACGTCTGTTTTCTACTTCACGACTGTTATCTTCACGTCGTTTATCTCAACGTCTGTTTAATCTTCACGTCTGTTATCTTCACTGTCTGTTATCTTTCACGTCTTTTTCACTATTCTCGAGAAAAATATTCAACAGTCACAAAGACACAAAAAAAAAAAAAAAAAAATTCTGGGAAGAAATTAAGGACAATTTGAAGACAAAAAGTATTTTAAGTGTTGATTCCACAAACCTGGCTGCTGGAACTCTCTGTAATGTTCTGATTCTCTTATATTATAATAATGTTATAAGTTTGCTCCACTGTCCTCCGAAATTACTGGATTATTCTTGTAAGTTCTTGACGGTACTTTGTATATTTGCTGAACTGTTCTGTTTTTGCTCGTTTATTGTACTTTCCTTATGTGTCCTTGTGTGTTACTGTACTTTTCTTGTGTGTACTGACAGTTTTTATGTGTAACTGCACTTTCCTTGTGGTGTTACTATAGTCTTGTACTCTTGAGTGTTACTTAATGCACTGAGAGTGACTTTTTTGTGCGTTAGTGGCTACAATTCTTTTCTATTGCTACCCTGTTCTTGCATGTTACTTGTACCTTTCTTTTATGAAATTTGTACTTATTGTTTGTCTTGTGTGATGCTGTTCGCGTTTTTTTTGCGTAATACATTTCCGTTTCCTCTTGCTCTGACGTGAGCTCAAGATTCCACACTGTTGTTTACTACAAAACTTCAATGTTTTCCCCCACTGCACCTTCAACAACAGTCCTCTCTTACACTAACATTTATATCTCCCTCAAGCAGGTATTTTGCTCCACAAAAATGTTACCTAACACTTATAAAACTAATAGAATGTAACTGTAGAAAAAATATCGTTAACAGAAAAAGATAATTAAATGAAAATGCTAATTAAATATTTGAAAACATAAAAAAAATATATAAATATAATTTGCCAAGAAAATTAACTTTACCCTTTCACCATATAATAAATAACAAAGAATTAAAAATATTATTTAAAAATATTTATCAAGTAAAAATTAATGAAAATATCAAGTTATAATTATAAAGTAAATGTAATTTCATTCAGTATATTATGTTTTATTATGCTTAGCTGTGTGAATATACTGATAGTATCTATCAGAGGCAGCACCTGTCATCAAGCAGTGTTGCTGGCTCTGGACAGCAGGTTGCTGCTCTGACTGCAGGTGCTGCTCTGACAGCAGGTGCTGCTCTGACAAGCAGGTGCCTGGCTCTGGCAGCATGTGCTCTCTGACAGCACGGTCTGCTACTGACAGCAGGTGCTGCTCTGACAGCATGGTGCTGCTCAGACAGCAGGTGCTGCTCTGACAGCAGGTCGCGTCTGACAGCAGGTGCTCTCTGACAACAGGTGCTGTTGTAGACACACCGGAGGGTTAACACTTCTATTCACTAGTTAAGGAAGTTTGGCAAAACATGAAGTGTAATATTGACTACAATACAGACATTTTTCACAGTATGTTTACAGTCCTGGACGAGAAATAATCATTACATAATGATATAGAACATAACTGCCGGCAATACCTGCCAAATCACTTAAGTTAGTCTTAATTATCACAACGCCAGATTAATCACATGAAAGTTACACAACAAAAGTACTCAAGACTTCGTACATGAAACAAGGTGTGGGCAACGCACTAACAATCAAAAGATAACAGATAAGTAATCAGAGATGTCCAAAATATAAATTATATCTATATATATATATATATATATATATATATATATATATATATATATATATATAAATATATAAATAAATATATATATATAAATAATATATATATATATATATATAATATATATATATATATTAAAACATATATATTAAATATATATATATATATATATATTATATATATATATATATTATATATATATATATATATATATATAAATATATATATATATATACATAAATTATATCTATAATATATATATATATATATATTATATATAGTATAATATATATATATTATATATATAGTATAGGTTGTGGATGGAAGTATTGGGATATATATATATAATATATATAATATAAATATATATATATATAACATATATATATATATACATAAATATATATATTATATATATATAATACATATAGATATATAAATATAAATAGTATATATATATAATACATAAATATATATATATATATATATAAATAATATATAATACATATATATATATATACATAAATATATATATAATATATTATATATATACATAATATCTATATTTATATAATATATATATATATATATATACATATAATATTATATTACAATAAATATATATATAATATATATATATATAACATAATATATTATATATATAGATAAATATATATCTATATAAATATATATATATATATATATATAATATATATATATATATTATAATATATATAATATATATACATAAATATATATATATATAATAATATATATATACAAAATATACATATTATAATATATATATATATATATAAATATATAAATATATATATATAATATATATATTATATATATATATATGTATATAATGTATGTATGAGTATATGCAAAACAACCACTCTCTGGAAAGAATAGAGAAATTCCAAGTGACTTACGTGACTACTTCACATATTATCAAGGAACATGAAAGTAAAGCATCCAAGGAAGCTATATAATGGGGTCTGGGCCAGCACCATTCACTATCAGATCCCACAAACGGTTATACACCTGACGCGACGCCGACCCAAACTTGGATAGGTCCTTTGCACAACTCACCCCACACACATCTATGCCCAAGAAAATTAAAAAATTATTTGTACATTGTATTATTAAATATATCTTCCCAAATTCTATAACATTATATATGGATCTAATTTATAAATTTATATAAAACCAAAGGAAATATTCTTTTATTGTCAAAAATGCTTTTTATGAAACAGATTCAATTATATTCCGTCAACCATGGACTTGCTTGATACTACTTTCTCAACTTTTTTGAAAATCAAATTGGATGGTTAAAATCTCTTATCATGAATAAAGTAGAGCATTTGGAATCTTGTTCCATTTTCTAATGCTATATGTATGTTGTTTTAATCGTTAGTTCGAGATTTTTAACCATTTATGACCATAATAAACTTTGATATTCGCAAATTTTACAGGAATCTTATAGACACCTCCATCAGCTTTTTGGGGGAATTTTTTTATAAAAAAGTTTTTTTAAAAACTGTATCAAGATTTTTGAAAACAATTTTTAATATTAAAAGCTTAAGAAGAAAGGTTTTAACCAAGTTTCATGGTAAGGGAAACCAACATATTTTTAGTTGAATAAGGCTGGGTTTCCCTTTTTGGATTGAAAAAAAGATTTCTAGCAACTTAAAAGATTTATAAATTTACTTTTCTTGGGTATTTTAAAATCATTACCAAATTTCATAAATTTTTTGGATTTTTTTCCCCTCATCTATGAACCAGGACAAAAAAACTAAGCTCTAAAAAAACTTTGATAAAAAACAACAGTTTGTCTCAAATTTTGATGCGAGGAAAATAGGGACATGGGAAAAGTATTTGTGGGTTTTTTCTGAAAATTTTAAATTTGAATTCTTTAAAATTCCCCCCTTAATAATTAAAAATCTAGAAAAGGCAATGAATTCTTTAAGTCTTATATACACTTAATAAAAATAAAAATTTGCGCCTTATAAAACAGAAAAAATAAATGCAAATACTTATGAAAGAAAATGAACCAAAAAAAAATAAAATCCTTAATCTACCGAAACCCTTCTAAATTTGGGAAAAAATCCCCTAGAAACCTTTAACCCAGCAATTTTAAAATAAAACAATAAAACTTCTACTGAAAGGCAAAGAAAATTTTGTAAAACAATTTTTTACTTCCACTAACCATCTTTCCCTTACATGATGGCTAAAAAAAAAAACACACAAACCGGATCCAGTCAACCAATTTTTAGCCCTAGGGGGCATTTCATATAAAATTTCCAAAAGGGTTGTTGATATTTTTAGCCCCATTGTTGGCAAAATTTCTAACTTTTTAAAATTTTAAAAACAACATAGACTTTGGTTGTAAATTAAGCTCCTTGTCTGACTTAAATGAT
>NC_069440.1:40406946-40430844 GCF_026875155.1 Cherax quadricarinatus
ATGTTTATTTATATATATATATATAATATATATTTTATATATTATATATATATATATATATATATATATATATATTAATATATATATAATATATATATATAAAATACATATAATGTATGTATTATATATATATATATATATATAATATATATATATATATATATATATATATATATATATATATATATATATATATATATATATATATATATATTTATATATATATATGATGTATGTATTTTGTTTATTAATAAATGTTCACTTAGAATATAAAATATATATGGGGTGGTAGGAGAAGAAATTATTCAAACAGAGAACCTTGAGTTTTCCCTGAGGTACGTTTATTGTCTTCTTTGAGGATGAGGGTCCCCATTCCAGCTATAGAGGTGGTACTTCCCTATATTTATATATATATATATATATATATATGTATATATATATATATAAAAAGACTTCAAGGAAGAATATTTGGATTTGGATTTCTTCCTGAAGCCGTTTGAATATTCCACTTCCCCTACCACCCCATCTTTTAGTATATTTTTTTTTTTACCAATAGGAATATTTTATTACATAATATGGTACAGAAGATTTAAGAGATACATTGTTGATATAAAGGTGACATATACGGTACATGTTGTTACGTGTGTATCACCGATTATAAGGCGAAAATCTCATCCAGCTCCTCAGAGCTGGGGCGTGTGCCCAAAATACAGCAGGCATTACCCCTCTGAACAGCCGCACTGAGCCGCTGGAACAGAAAACTAGCTGCCCTGGGATCCCTAGTTACCCTGATGAGTCTTTTCCCAGCTCCTTAAGGAATTTAGATGCACTCTTTCCCCATGAGCCAAGGGTCTCTGAGCCTATGGGAACAAACATATAATGATGGCAAGTTCTCCATATTTTCTAGACTTTTGGGACTCCCTGAAGCTGGCAGCTGCCCCTCCTTCCCTGGTGTATTGGAGATAGGTATCAGCCAAGGTAGATGCACATGTATAGTCCCACACCACCTGCTTCCCATCTGTCCAGGCTTGAAGGGTGATACCATCTGGACGCTTCTGGCTGCCATCAGATCTGCATAGTTGGGGTGGCTCCCTTACTGCTGGGCATCCAGCTGTTGTGAGGCTCCTCTTGATAATGTTATTAACCTCCTCATGTCTTGCAATCTTTCCCTCGGATTTACGGCACACAAGACCATGGTACCCGAATCGGTCTGCTGCTTCACTGCCACAAATACACCTGTGTTCGGCGAGAATAGGGGCGGCAAGTCGAAGGGCAACACCGATGCGGATGGTCTGTGGGTCGAGACGTGTGCCAAGGCTGGAGTTGGAACAGCCAACAGAAAATCCCCAGCATGAGGGCTCTCACTGCCAGGAGGCGGGCTCTATCCTTCCCTGACACACTCTGAAGCATTGTTGAGGCAATATTTTCCACTATTGGACCATCCCAGTGCGATGTTTGTAGTTGTTGGGGGGAGCAGGTCTGGCTCCAGAGCCCGTTAGATTATCCCAGATCATTGCTCCGTCAATGAATTTTTGGTCTGGACTCCTACCTTGTCCCTAGATGTTCAGGGAGAATCGCTGCTACAAGCTCTCTGGAGCAAATACACGAGGACAGAAAGCAGGTAACGCAATCTGTGATGACTTGCGGACACCAATGCCTCCTAGTCTGACTGGGAAGTGTAGCTGGTTCCACTGCCCGTTCTTCTAGAGTAAGGTTAAGTACTTTCGTAAAAATCTGCCTCAGAATACTGTCATATTCGTGCAGTATAGGGTTATCATATGAAGGTGCACATCTTAGGAAATATGTCAACCTGGGCAGACTCAAGCACTTTGTGAGAAGGTACAAGGCATCGTGGGTGTCCAGATTGCCTATTCGTTGTTCCATCTCCTTAACTCTTCCATTTCTTCCTGAGAATTGTGTCAATGGCATTGCTTCCCAGAGGTGCTCCTAGCAAGACACTATTTGTGGGGGCAATGACTGCTGCTCCTGGTAGTTTTGCTCTCACTGCATTTATCACTTGTTGACTGACTGAGATGATTTCACATTTGGATGGATTCAGGATGAGACCCATTTCCTGTCCCCGTGTCATTACCTGTGTAAGGTCATGTAGGAGGGACTCTTTTGTACCTGCTAGTGTGCCATCATCTAGGAACCAGATGTTTTAGCTCGCTGGTCCAGTCTGACTGTGATTTCCCTAACTGCTATACAGAAGAGAAATGGTGCAAGAGGATCTCCTTGTTGGACACCCTCCGATGATGTAATTTCATGCTCTCCAAAGAGAAGCATTGATTCCTGCTATACCCGGCTGAAACATAAGGAAAAGAGACAGGGAATTTCTTGTACTGCTGCTAATACCTACGTCTCTTTTCAGGAGAATGAAAACGCATTCTTGAAATCTAATTGTAACCTCTGCAGTGTCATCAGTGCGAGGTTGTTGATATACCCCTGTTGCATGACCGCTGCTGTCACTTCTTGCGAGACCCCAAAAGCCAAGCTGGTTTGGTTGAAGCTTGGCTCCTTGCACGAATTCCTTCGGACAGCAGATTTGGATACGTGGCGCGGATGGGTGTTGCCTACTGCAATTGGCCGAATTCCTCCATTACCTTCTTTTTAGTGCATAAGCAAAGTTTGCTCCAAAAAAGAAGGTCTAATTTCATCAGGATCAGAACCAAGGCCCAAGGAATTGTTGACGAACCTTGGTGATCTCTGAAAGCAGTGTCCCCTAGCTGCAATTTCCCCAAGTAACTGGATTGAAGCCATTTTCGCTTTAAAAATGCTTGTGGCTTATTATATATAATATATATATATATATTATAAATAATATATAGATATATATATATATATATATATATATATAGATATATATTTATATATATATGTAATATATATATATATATATATATATATATAGATATAATTTATATAGATATATATTATATAGATATATAGATATAAATATATAATATGCCAAGAAGATCACATAAACAGGTGATTTCAAATATGCAAAAACAACCACTCTGAAAGAAATAAAAATTCCAAGCGCTTTCGTGACTACTCACATTATCAAGAACTATAAGAAATGTAAAGCATCCAAGGAAGCTATAGGTAGGGTCCGCCACACCTAACTATCAGACCCACAACTGTTAAACACGTGTACCGCGCGACCCCTACTTTGGTGTGCAAAATATTGGACGTGAGTAAATTTGTGATTTATCCTCTTAGTATGTTCTAGATCTCTGCTTAATTAATGTGTAGGTTTCGTTGCTTTTCAGAAACGTGCTAACCAGCTTCTGGCTACCATCCAGCTGTGTGACTAACCCGGCTACTCTTGTCAATTGTTCTGTTAGGCGTGCAAGCGGCTTCGTGAGTGAATGTGGCTTCCCTCAAATTCTTCGCCTTCTGTTCAAGATTACAGTTGAAATTCATAATGGATTTTGCACCTGACGAAGCTGCAATACTCTTAGCGTTAGAAAATAGCTAGCTTTGATTATCAGACCAGATGCCGAAAATTGAGCCTAGCAAAGTCATTAACTGGTGGGTCGGATTCTGAAGAGACCTGACGACAACTGTGATTGTGGAGAGCGCTTCAACATCGTGGAGGATGTGGAAGAAAAACGATGGTAAGGTTATCATAAAAGTGAAGGCTCCCCAAGAAAGAGAACTCGCCTCAGAGGGGATCTCTGTTTCGACGAAGGGTTATTTGAAGCGTTCGCAGAACTTCCAGTAAGCCGGTAAAGAATCAATTTGACTGATGTTATGTAGAGAAACCTTCTGGCGTGAGCACTGGACTTAAGGAAGGTCAAAGCATATAAAGTGGAGAAAAGTTAGATATTTAATCAATAAAGCGCATTTGAAGGACGTGCATACAGATCAGTGATAGTGAGTCGGTGCAAAGACAACGCCTCCACAATGGACACATTCAACAAACGCCAAAACAACCTACATTAAAAAGGGAGTTGTTGGGGTAGGTTTTTACTGCTGAAGTCCCTGAACGGCTTGTCAATGTTGAGGGAACGATGAAACAGTGACGAAAATACACGGCAATCCCTAAACAACTAATTTGCTCCTTCTGTGGATAGAGACTTTCCTGAAGGAGAATGCATTTTCCAGCAGGCTCTCGCTATATGCCACACTTCCAGAAAAATGTTTACATTCTTCGACGAAGAATAACCCAACGCAGGATCGGAAAACAGGACAAATTCAGCACTGGGAAAGTTAATACTGCTATTATATGACCTGATATCACGACAAACAACTTGCCAAATTTTTTTCAACATTGGTCGATTCTATGCCAAATCGTGTAGCAATGCTTATAAAAGCATATCTGTCATATCATTACTATATATTTTTCAAACAAACATTAATTTTCTAAATAAATCTCTTTTATCACTGTCACAACTAAAATGCACACTATCAGTATATGTACAGAAACACACACCAGAAACACATACCACACACACACACACTCACACACAACACACACACAACAACACACACACACACACAAACACACACACACACACACACACACCACACACACACACACACCCACACACTCACACACACGCGCGCGCGCGCGCGCGCACTATGTACATTATGTAAATATTAAGGTCTAGTATATATAATATCTATATAATTATATATATATATTAGGATATATATATATAATAATATAAATAGTATATATATTTAGATATAAATATATATATATATAGTAATATATATATATATAATATATATATATATATATATATATAATTTTTATATATATGTTTATATGTATATATGCCACTTTCCACTACATCTTTATAGTTTGAGAGTGGAATCTTATAGTCCCACACTACACAAGGATGCACTTACACCTCCAGCATTCACTGCTGCCCTGTCTTGAGAATTATATCTAACCTTCGTAAGAGCCCCAATGATTTTTTAACAAATCCCGTGATTGCTAGGTTACAGTAGCCTCACGGTGTAGGCTTTTCCCCCTCTCCAGACGGAGATATACAATGAGCTGAGAGTCCAGCGTATAACTACTCGGCTATGAAAATCCCTTACCCCCTAGCAAAATCTTGTTCATTGAGTTCGTTTTATATACTTCAAAAATTGAATTTATAATATTATTCTTATCGTACTTGATCCACACATACACACATTCAAAGTAACGCAACTTTAAAATTACCTTCTTTGTCGTCTTTGTAACTGTGCAGCAGGGATTATTTAGACTCTTGAGCCAGTTATTATAGCGCCTCCTTCAACGTAAAATTGCTTACGATGAAATAGTTTCTAATTAACCAAAAAAGCAAAACAATACCGTGACTGAACAATACACAAATCCACGCATTGTGTAAATGGTCCAAATCGGAACCGGAATGTCGTCGTAAGCTCCTCCTCTTCCCATGTGCGGGTTACTTTGTATAAATAATTCTAGTCCACGTTTCAATTTCATTTTCAAAGAACATTGCAAGGGCAAGTAAATAAATGAGATAAAATGGATATGAGTATTATAACATACATGCATTTACATTACATGCTGTGTATTCTCACCGTTACGGGTAGCTCCTGTTAAATTTACTCTCAAATTTATTACGTGCACTCTCAGTCAATGATAAGGGCAGCAATGCTGCGGTGTGTGTAATGATTTAAACATGTTTCCAATTCCCATTCCCATGCCATGACTGTATACCTGTCTATCTAATGTGCTACGTGTGTGTGTGTGTGGTGGTGGGGTGTGTGTGTGTGTGTGTGTGTGTGTGTGTGTGTGTGTGTGTTTGTTGTGTGATGTGTTGTGCGTACTCACCTAATTGTGGTTGCAGGGGTCGAATCGTAGCTCCTGGGTGTACAAACACACACACACACACACACACACACTCACACACACTCTCTCACACCACACACACACACACACACATACACACACACAGCAGCAAGCTCACACACACACAGACAGCACAGACAGGGCAGCACACAGCAAGGGGACACAGGCACACACAGGCATCAGCAGAAGCGAGACGACACTCACAGCACACACACAACACGGGACACTGAGCACACAAGGGCATACACACACACCCAGGCACTTGCAAGATCATTATACTTTCCGGCACACTCGAACGATACCTGTAAGCAAGCTAATTCTTACGTTTACGTTCATTATCTTAGATTGTAACCACGTATGGAACTCAGGTGCACACATTTTCCATGCACAGATCTACAGCTGTCCTCACACGATTTCAACTAAAGATTATCACAGGGCAATGATGTGAGATATGGTGAAATTGTTAAGTATATAGTGTAATAATTCAGATAAAATTGTGTTTGACAGTGTAAATGTGATATGCTTGCTTTAGTATAGTTTAGATATTTTGTAGTATATAGTATAGTGTAAAGATATACCTTACAACAAATAACCCGACATAGAAGAGAGAGCTACGACGATGCGTCGTCCAGCTTGGACCATTTACCAACGTTATTGAGACGGTTGTTAATGGTCTAAGTTCGACCGAAACGCGTCGTAAGCTCCTCTCGTCTATGTTGCGGGGTATTTGTGTATCGTTCATCACAGTGTGTGCTTTTTGGTATTTATAGATTCCTTAAGTATTAAATGGGAATTTAATAAAAGAGACAATTGTCAAAAAAGCTACTTTAGATACACTAGAACTACACTTATGAATTATCTTATGGAAGATAAGTAATCAGAAATATTTATCTAAGTCGCATTTCTAGTTTTCTTGTCTTCAGTCGGTTATCTTCACATGCTGTTATCTTCACGTCTGTTATCGGTCCTCGTCTGGGTATCTTCACGTCTGTTATCTTCACTCTGGTTATCTTCACGTCTGTTTCCTTCAACGTCTGTTTTCTGCACGTCTGTTATCTTCACGTCTGTTATCTCAACGTCTGTTATCTTCACGTTCTGTTATCTTCACGTCCTTTTTCCACTATCTCGTGTTTATATTCTCAGTTCACAAAGACAAAAAAAAATAAGAAATTCTGGGAAGAAATTAAGGACAATTTTGAAACTCGAACTCTTGACAAAATTGTATTTTAGTGTTGATGCCTAAACCTGGCTGCCTAGAACTCTCTGTTAGTTGTTCTGTTCCTCTTATTATGTATTATAATTTGCTCCACTGCCTGCGTAAGAGTACGGTATTTTTCCGTGTATGTTATTTGTACGGTACCGTGTATATTGCTGAACTGTTCGGTTGCTCGTTATGTGTACGTGCCTTAGGTGGCTGTGTGTTTACTGTTCTTTTTCTTGTGTGTTACGTATCTGTTTGTTTGGTGTATCTCACTTTCCTTGTGTCTTACTAGATTCTTGTACTCTTGAGTGTTACTACTATGCTACTGAGAGTGACTTTTTGTGCGTTAATCTACTATTCTTTTCTATTACTACCTTGTTCTTGCATGTTACTGTACCTTTCTTTTATGATATCGTACTTATTGTATTCTTGTGTGCTGCTGTTCCGTTTTTGCGTAATACATTTCCGTTCCTCTTGCTGACGTGAGCTCAAGATTCCACACTGTTGTTTACTATAAGAATTTCAATGTTTCCCACTGCACCTTCGACAACACTCTCTCTTACACTAACATTTATATCTCCCTCAAGCAGGTATTTTGCTCCACTAAAATTTACCAACACTTATAAACTTATAGAATATAACTGTAGAAAAATATCGTTAACAGAATATAGATAATTATGAAATGCTAATTAAATATTTGAAAACTTAAAAAAATATATAAATATAATTTGCCAAGAAAATTAACTTTACCCTATTCATCATATAATAAATAACAAAACTTAAAAATATTATTAAAAATATTTATCAAGTAAAATTAATGAAAATATCAAGTATAATAATAAGTGAATGTATTTTCATTCAGTATATTATGTTTATTATGATTAGCTATAGTATCTATAAAAGCAACACCTGTCATCGAAGCAGGTGCTGCTCTGACAGCAGGTGCTGCTCTGACAGCAGGTGCTGCTCTGACAGCAGGTGCTGCTCTGACAGCAGGTGCTGCTCTGACAGCAGGTGCTGCTCTGACAGCAGGTGCTGCTCTGACAGCAGGTGCTGCTCTGACAGCAGGTGCTGCTCTGACAGCAGGTGCTGCTTTGACAGCAGGTGCTGCTCTGACAGCAGGTGCTCCTCTGACAGCAGGTGCTGCTCTGACAGCAGGTGCTGCTCTGACAGCAGGTGCTGCTCTGACAGCAGGGTTACTGCTCTCTGACAGCAGGTGCTGCTCTGACAGCAGGTGCTGCTCTGACAGCAGGTGCTGCTCTGACAGCAGGTGCTGCTCTGACAGCAGGTGCTGCTCTGACAGCAGGTACTGCTCTGACAGCAGGTGCTGCTCTGACAGCAGGTGCTGCTCTGACAGCAGGTGCTGCTCTGACAGCAGGTGCTGCTCTGACAGCAGGTGCTGCTCTGACAGCAGGTGCTGCTCTGACAGCAGGTGCTGCTCTGACAGCAGGTGCTGCTCTGACAGCAGATACGCTCTGACAGCAGTGCTGCTCTGACAGCAGGTGCTGCTCTGACAGCAGGTGCTGCTCTGACAGCAGGTACTGCTCTGACAGCAGTGCTGCCTGACAGCAGGTGCTGCTCTGACCAGGTGCTGCTCCTCACAGCAGGCACTAGACTCTCGACAGCATGGTGCTGCACTGACAGCAGGTGCTGCACTTCTGACTCAGCAGGTACTGCTCGTGACAGCAGTGCGCTCTGACGCAGTCTTGCTCTGACAGCCAGGTGCCTGCTCTACAGCAGGTGCTGGTCTGACAGCAGGACGCTCTGCAACAGGTGGCGTTAGTAGACACACCGAGGTTAACACTCAAAAAATTCTTACTTCTATTCACTAGTTTAGAGTTTGGCAAAACATGAGTGTAATAGTGACTACAATACAAGACATTTTTCACAAGTATGTCTTACAGTCTGAGACGAGAAAATGAGAGTCATTACATATTGACCATAGAACATAACTGACGTAATACCTGCCAATCCCTTAAGTAATAGTTTGTCTAATTCCAACACCAGATTTAATCACAGAAAGTTACAGTCACATAAAGTAACTCAAGACTGCTACAGTAATCAAGTGATGCAACGCCTAACAAGCAAAAGATAACAGATAAAAATCAGAGATGGTCCAAAATTATAAATTATACAAATATATATAATCTATATATATATTTATATATATAAATATATACATAAATATATATATATAGTATATAAATTATAATATAATAGATATAAAATTATATATATAGTATTATATATATAATATATATATATATATATATATATATATTAATGTATATATATATTTAAAAGATGTTTACACACCTAACTAGGTGTCAAAATTGATGGGAGACCATAGCCTCGGAGAATTGGATAAAATAGGCTTCAAGAAAAATATTTGGTTTCTTCCTGAAGCCGTTTGAATAATTAGTCCACTTCCCTACCACTCCATCTTTTGATATATCTATTTTTTTTATACTAATAGAAATATTTTATTACATAATATTGGTACAGCTAGAAATTTACAGAGATGCATTGTTTCATATAAAGTGCATACACGTACTGCTCTTGCGTGTGTATCACCGATTATAAAGGCAAAATACTCATCCAGGGCTCACTCATGATGGGGCGTAGTGCCACAAAATACAGCAGGCATACCCCATCTGAAGCAACCGCTCTGAGCCGCTGGACACATTACTAGCGGCCCTGGGTACTCCCTAAGTTACCTGATGAGTCCTTTTCCAGCTCCTTAAGGAAATAAGATGAACCTCTTTCCCCATGAGAGACCAAGGGTCTTGAGATCTACCCATGTGGAACAATTCATATAATGATGGCAAATTCACCATATTTTCTAGACTTTTGTGGGACTCCACTGAAGCGCTGCAGCTGACCCCTACCTTCCTCCCTGGTGATTGGAGATAGTATCTAGCCCACAGGAGCATGCACAAGTATAGTCCCCACACACTGCTTCCCATTCTGTCACAGGCGTGAAGGGTGATACCATCTGGACGCTTTCTGCTGCCATCAGATCTGCATAGTTGGGGTGCTCCCAATACTGCCTGGCATACCAGCGTTGTGAGGCTCCACCCTATAACAGTTTATAATTAACCTCCGTACATGTCTTCAACCTTTCCCCTCGGATTTATGGCAACATCAAGACCTATGGTAACCCGACGGTCTGCGCTTCACTGCCACAACTAAAACCCTGTGTTTCGCGAGAATAGGGGCGGCAAGTCGAGGGCAACACCGATGCGGATGGTCTGTGGGTCGAACGTGTGCCAGGGAGGCTGGAGTTGGGAACAGCCAACAGAAGTCTAACCTCCGCATGAGGGGCTCTCACTTCCAGAGGCGGGCTCTATCCTTCCCTGACAACACTACTGAAGCATTGCATTTGAGGCAATATTTATTCCACTAGAGAACCACACCACAGTGCAATGTTTACGTAGTTGTTGGGGAGCAGGTCTGGTTCCAAGAGCCCGTTAGATTATACCCAGATACATATGCTCTCTGTCAATGAATTTGTTGGTCACAGGACTCCAATCATACATATCCACAAGATGTTCAGGGAGAATCTCCCTGCTACAAAGCTCTCTGGATGCAATACAACGAGGACAGAAAAGCAGGTACGCAATCATTGATGCACTTGCAGGACACCAATGCCTTCCTAATCATGATCTGAAGTGTAGCTTGGTTCCACTGTCCGATCTTCTAAAGTAAGGTTATGTACTTTCGTAACAAAACTGCCTCAGAAGAACTGTCAAATTCAGTGCAGTATAGGGTCTTTATCATATGAGGTGCACAACTTAGGAAGATATGTCACCACTGGGCAGACTACAAAGCACTTCTTGTGAGAAGGAGCAAAGGCATCGTGGGTGTCCAGATTAGCTATTCGTTGTTCCATTACTCCTTACTTCATAAACTCTTACTCTTCACAATTATACGTCACTTGAGAATTGCTGTCAAGGCATGCTTCGGGCAAGGTGCTACCTAGCAAGACACTATTACGTGGGAGGCAATCCAACTGCTGCTAACCTAGGTTAGTTTTTCTGATCTCACATGCATCTATCTCTCCTCTGGGGCAGAGTAGTTGCAGGACCCTATGAAAAAAAAGAACCTGAATTAATTTGACGAGGGCATTTGGGATGGATTCAGGGATGATAGAAACCTTTTCCTGTCCCCGTGTCCACACATTCATGTGTAAGGTCATGTAGGAGGGACTCTTTTGTACCTGAGAGGGTAGCAATCAGCTACGAACACATATGTTACAGCTCGACTGGCATGTCCGAATGTGATTTCCCTAAGTGCTATACAGAAGAGACCATGGACAAGAGATATCTCCGCAGTTGGACACCCTCCGATGATGTATTTCATGCTACTCACAAAGAGAAGTATTTATTCCTTGCTATACCCAGCGAAACAAAATGAAAGAGAACCGATGGGAAAGGTTCTTGTACTGCTGCTCTTGACCACTACGTCTCTTTACTGAGATTGAACGCAACACATAAATCTAATTTACCACTGCATTGGCTCGCTCAGGACAGTTTCATGATAACATACGTCCCCTTGTTGCACTGAGACCGATGCTTCACTTCCTTGAAGACCCTCAAAGTCGCCAAGCTGACGTTTTGTTGAAAGCATCATGGCTAGCCCTGTGCACGAATACTTCGGTCAAGCAGCTTATGGATACAAGGCGGCGTAACGGCGTAACGTCTTGCCTCTAACTGCAATTCTGGATCGGCGCTCGCGAGAGCGCGTCCATCCTTCTTACTTTTAAAGACGTACGCACAATTAGTTTGCAAACCATAAAAGAAAGGTCTAATTCTCATCAGGAATCAGACCAACCAAGAATTGTTGACGAACTCTATGTATTCCTCTGAAAGCAGTGTCTCTGCAATTTTCCACCCAATACTGGATTAATCATTCCTTTAACATGCTGTGGACCTTATTCCAGTAGTAACACCCCAACACAAGAGCCAATGGGAACACGCACATTATTGCTTTGTAAATGTCTTAGTCGTCACTATCGAACTGAGGTACTCCCTATAGTGGGACAGAGGTGGTTTGGAACTGTTGGCTTACAGCACTGTATTCCCTGACACCAGGGTGCTTCCTCTCTAAGTGCTTCAGGCAGTGTCACATCCCTGGGTACGCAACTGTATCTTCACTGGTCATAATTTCTGATTGCCACCCACTGTTTGCCCTCTATTCAATTTTCTGCTCTCAATTCTGACTCGACTTATTCACTTGTCAATAGAGTGAGTGGAGGTTCTCCTCTCCCTTTTTTTGTGTTGACGGGAAGGCGAAAATGAGGTTTCACCTCTAGGAAAATCCTCTAAGGAGGATTTAATAATCATTGAGGCTAGCCTCTTTCACCTTCTTTCCTTCTCCAGGCCACAGTACTTAAGCAGACATTGCCAAAAAGTAGCAAGTTGTGTGCCCTGATGGTTGGATGGAGCAATTTAAGATAGTATAACCATCGTTTACCTTTTTTATAGGAGGATCTGTAGTTTCCACCTGCGTGTGACGGGCTGCTTTGGGAATATGTGTGAATGTCCAGGTACCCTGTTGCTTAATTGCTCCAAGAGATTGTCTGATGAGCTGAAATCTGTTAGGAGAGGGTTCAGGTGCCACGAGGTGGCTCTGATATCATCATTCCACAGAGGACAATCCTGAACGCAGGTCCCTACCGTGTTTGCGGAGAAAACCATTCGAGTTGAGACAACGAAGCTGTAAGCAGTGAGATCCCGACACTGCCTCTCCTAGTATATGCCACACCGTGGCCATTTCCACTGGCTAGTACTTGCTTCCTCCTGTATGTCATCCATATGCTAGACTAACAATAGGTGTGGAACAATGAATGCTGGGTGGGTATGGTGCGTGGAAGGTAGTGAACTTGACCGTGGTGGCCTGGTGAGACGTCTGTGAGGGGACTGTGAGGGAAGGGAAAACTTCCCGGGAATTAGTGAGGGAGAGGCGCAGGTTGTTGAGTTGAGGTTATCCCGGAAGTACAATACACATGGGATATGCGCACTATTTTTGTTCACACTGTCTATACAATACACATAACTTTATTTCTTTTCCCATGTACACTATGAACAATACGGGTATGGCACACTGCGCGAACCAAGCTGTGCTCACTCACCATCCAAATATAGTACACATCTCACATCCGCACCTCTTCCAACCCACCCCCGTGACGTGGGGGTGGAGGCACTGACTGGTCACTCCTCGTTAACATTATTTTTCACAATTGTTATTCCATAACATAAATGCCTCTATATAGTACACATGCATCGACAAAATCAATTTCCAAGTTAACTGCGAAAGCATGGTGCATGGTGCTGGATATAGATGTCTTTACTAAGAGCTTTTCGAGGTTTGTCTATGTACGATAATCATGCCGGTACTCAATACACTGTGTAGGCCTTATACTAACTACTCCCCCACCCACTCTCACAGACGCTTCGTCTTCCACTCACTACCAACCCATCACAAACATTCACTAACTGCACTAAACTATCCACAATTTACCTTGAAACGGTGACACTGAAAATTCTTACTCGCTACACTGAATCTCCCAGAGTATTCACAATAAGTCCTGTATTTCGAGTCTCTACCTGTCAGGCCTCGTATGACAGTCGGATATTATAATTGAATAAATCCGCAGCTAGACCCGCTACATACTACGTCCTGCCACAGCATGGCTATGCGAACAAATGTCTGGTTTACACACAATATAATGTACAGATACAATCATAGACAAAGTTGCTACAACTCTAGCACAGATCTGAATTCACAAAGTTTGGTATGTAATAACTGTATAAACTTAAAATGTAGAAGCAACTCTTTTCCTGAGTCTTAACAGTAGACATAAAACACCAATAATATACAGACGTACGTATTTTTTAAAAAAAGTTTCACATAATTGTATAAATTTTCATTTCGGGGAAAAGCCGTCATGTTTATGTAGGTCTTATATTTCCCAGGCGACCTGTCACCCTTAGCAGTTGAATATTTCTCATTAAAATAATGATTCCATAGCATTAGGATAATGGCAAATGTTTCATATCAAACTGTAAAATTAAATCACTGGGAGATAAATATAATACACCTCAATGTTTTTAGAGGCGACCTTGTTGACCACTGCACCATACAGTCCGTAATATTCACTTACTGAGTTTTACTTAGCAAGTCAATGGTAACGATGGTACTGGTCTGAACTGCACTAGAAGCCCTGACTTCTGTCTTTATTGATATTACTGTTGACGGTACTAGCGACTAATGTTTCTATCCCATCTGTTACCAACGGTGACTGCAGTTGTGACTAGTACAGTAACGGTAACGTACAAGAAAGGTTAACAAACACAGTATTTCCTCAGAGAGGAGCTCAGCTTGTTAAATATGGCAACTACATGCAGCACTTCCCATATATGATAATATAACACAAGTATTAAAAAATATTAGATACGGTAGACGTTATAAAGGGATGGACACACAGATATCTGCGCCAGTAAAATACGTCTACCCGGGTAGCTGGAAACCTGGTTCAGCCGGAAGAGGAGAATTTCAGCCAGCATGACCAACATGGTCAGGGCATCCAGTTAATTTTATTTTTATTAGTTTTAATAGCCATTTATTTATTGACTTTCATTCGCATGTTACTGTATCTACAGATGATCTTTGTATTCTAATTGTTTTGCATCTACAGCGTGATCCCATTGTAATCTTGTTGTTACTGTATACACAGCGTGACCTTTGTATTCTGTTGTTATGTATCACTCAGTGTGATCTTTGTATCTTGTTGTTATTGTATCTCCCAGCGTGAATTTGTATCTATGTTGTTTCTGTATCTCACAGCATGATTTTGTTATCTCGTTGTTATGCATGTTCACAGCGTGATCATTGTATCTCTGTTGTTACTGTATCTCACAGCATGGATCTTTGTATCTCTATTGTTCAGCATCTCACAGCGTGATCATAGTATTCTGTTGTTACTGTATCTCAAAGCGTGGTACTTTGTATCTCTGTTGTTACTGTATCTCACAGTGTGATCTTTGTATCTTGTTGTTATGGATCTCCCAGCGTGACCTTGTATCTAGTTGTTACTGTATCTCACAGGTGACTTTGTATCTCTGTTGTTACTGTATTACAGTGTGCTCTTTGTATCTCTGTTGTTACTGTATCTCACAGCGTGATCTTTGTATCTGTTGTTAGTTCTCGCAGCGTGATTTGTTTTTCTGTGTTACTGTATGACAGCGTGATCTTTGTATCTCTGTTGTTTTGTATCTACAGGTTATTTTGTATCCTGTTGTTATGTATCTCACAGCGTGATCTTTTGTATCTCTGTTGTTAACTGTAGTCACAGCTGTGACTCCTTTGTATCTTGTTGTCTGTATCTCACAGCGTGATCTTTGTATCTCTGTTGTTTGTATCTCACAGCGTGACCTTTGTATCTGTTGTTCTTTATTCTCGCGTGACCTTTTTATCTGTGTTGTTACAGTGTTACAGCGGGACCTTTGTATCTGTTGTTACTGTGTCTCACAGCGTGTCCTTTGGATCTGTTGTACTGTAACTCACAGCGTGACCTTTGTATCTGTGTTACTGTATCTCAATAGGTGACTTTGTGTTGTTGTTATGTATCTCACAGCGTGATCTTTGTATCTGGGGTTATGTATAAACAGCGTGACCTTTATATCTCTGTTGTTACTGTGTCCTCACAGCGTGTCCTTTGTATCTGTTATGTATCTCACAGCGTGACCTTTGTTATCTGTTGTTACTGTATCTCACAGCGTGACCTTTGCTTAGCTGTTGTTATCGTTACTGTTATCTCACAGCGTGACTCTTTGTATCGTTGTTACTGTATCTAAAGCGTGCCTTTGTATCTTGTTGTTACTGTGTTCACAAGCGTGACCTTTTTAATCTGTTGTTACTGTGTCTACAGCGTGACCTTTGTAATCTGTTGTTATTGTTACAGGTGCTTTGTACTGTTGATCTGTATCACACAGGTGACCTTTGTATCTGTTGTTACTGTATTCAGGGTGCTTTGTAGCTCTCTTGTTACTGTATCTCCAGCGTGATCTTTGTATTGTTGTTACTGTATCTAACGCGTGACCTTTATATCTCTGTTGTTACTTGTCTCACGCGTGACCTTTGTATCTGTACTGTATTCACAGCGTGACCTGTGTATTGTTGTTACTGGATCTCACCAAGCCGTGACCTTTGTATATTGTTGTTACTGTGTCTACAGCGTGACCTTTGTATTGTTGTTACTGTATCTCACAGGCGTGTCCTTTGTATCTGTTGTTATTTGTGTCTCACAGCGTGACCTTTGTATCTGTTGTTTACTGTATCTCACAGTCGTGACTTTGTATCTGTTGTTACTGTATTCCCAGGCGTGACCTTTGTAATTCTGTGTTACTGTATCTCTCAGCGTGGGGGGGGAACCTTTGTGTATCTCTGTTGTTACTGTATTAACAGCGTGACCTTTGGATCTGTTGTTACTCTATCTCACAGCGTGACCTTTGTATCTGTTGTTACTGTATCTCCCAGCGTGACCTTTGTATCTCTGTTGTTACTGTATCTCACAGCGTGACCTTTGTATCTGTTGTTACTGTATCTCCGGCCAAACACACAGCCGTGATCTTTGTATCTGTTGTTATGTGTCTACAACATGACCTTTGTATTGTTGTTACTGTGTCTTACAACATGACCTTTGTATCTCTGTTGTTTCTGTGTCTTACAACATGACCTTTGTATCTCTGTTGTTACTGTGTTTTACAACATGACCTTTGTATCTGTTGTTACTGTGTCTTACAACATGACCTTTGTATCTGTTGTTACTGTGTCTTACAACATGACCTTTGTATCTGTTGGTAATGTGTCTTACAAATGACCTTTGTATTCTGTTGTTTACTGTGTCTTACAACATGACTTTGTATCTGTTGTTCTGTGTCTTACAAACATGAACTTTGTTTCTGTTGTTCTGTGTCTTAACTGACACTTTGTATCCTGTTGTTATGTATTTACAGCGTGATCTTTGTATCTGTTGCTCAGTACGTAGCCATCGGACCATCCAGGTTTCAGTACGTAGACACACGGACCAGATCAAGGTTCAAGGGTGTTTTTTTCGTTGCACCGAACATCAAGGTTCTGGTAGTAGCCACACGGACCATCACGTTCAGTAACGTAGACACACGGCCACTCAAGGTTCAGTTGTAGCCACACGAACCATCAAAGGTTCAGTAGAGCACACGGACTATAGGTCTGTACGTAGCCGCCGGACATCAAGGTTCAGTACGTAGCCACACACTGGACAATCAAGGTTCAGTACGTAGTCACGGACATCAGGTTCAGTACGTAGCCACACGGACCATCAAGGTTCGTACTTAGCCACACGGACCACAGTTTCAGCCGTAGACCACACGTACATCTTGGTTCAGTACGTACTAACGGATATAGTATTCAGACGTTGCCACACGGATCAACGTTCAGTAGTAGCTACACGGAATCATCCAAGGTTCAGTACGTTAAGCCACAGGGACCTCAAGGTTTAGTAGTAGCCACACGGACCTCAAGGTTCAGTAAGTAGCCACCACGGGATCATCAAGGTTCGCACGTCTAGCCACACGGAACATCAAGGTTCAGTACTAGCGACAGGACCATAAGGTTAGAAGTAGCCACACGGACATAAAGGTTCAGTACGTAGCACACGGACATCAAGGTTCAGTACGTAGGCCCACGGACCATCATGGTTCTGTACGTAGCCACAGGACCATCAAGGTTCAGTACGTAGCACCGGATATCATCAAGGTTCAGCACGTAGCCACACGGACCATCATTGTTCAGTACGTAACCAACGACAATCAAGGTTCAGTACGTAGCATGGATCATCAAGCTTCAGTACGTATTCACACGGACATCAAGGTTCAGTACGTGAATACGGCATAGGTCCGAGTACGTTGCCACACGACCATCAAGGTTCAGTAGTAGCCACGGCCATCAAAGTTCAGTAGTAGTACACGGATCATTAGGTTCAGAGTAGGACCGGACCATAAGGTTCAGTACGTAGCCACACGGACATCAATGTTCAGTACGTAGCTATACGGATCATTAGGGTTCAGCACGTAGCCACACGGACATCATAGGGTTCAGTACGTAGCCAACGGACCATCAAGGTCAGTACGTAGCCACACGGACATCAAGGTTCAAGTAGTTAGCCACAAGGCTCATCAAGGTTCAGGCACATAGCCACACGGACCATCACGGTTCAGAAAACGTAACCCACACAAGACTCATGAACTCTTGTTTAAGATCAATATTTGTCCCTATTTTACATGGTTTATACGAAAAGTTCATGTATATGTTTATTATACTTTATGAGGTTGAAAATGTTCAGTATAAAAAACTGAAGTTATTTATCTTAACATATCTAAGTTTTATTCAGCGGTAGTAAACAATATTTTTATATATTGGAGATCAGATTCTCAGTACCATTTATGGTTTCTGAGTCAAGTTTATCCATGTTGGGTTTTTTTGTTCAATTTGTGTGAGAATGGAGGAAAATTTCATTAATTCTGTAATAATGTTGGTGTCGATCTTCCGTGGTATATGTTAGGTAAAAGGACAATGTGCAAGCAACGCGAATTGTGGAACTAAGGAAGTATTATTGCCTTTGTTAACCCTGTAAACATATAAAAGGAGTATAGGCTATTTTAACAGTGTATTTTAAGGGAAAAAACATTGTGGCGTGGTAGTTTGTAGTGGTAATAGCATGTGGAGTAGTAGTAGTAGTTGTAGTAGTAGTAGTAGCACTTGTAGTCAGTACTAGTTTAGTAGTACTAGTATGTGTAGTAGTTGTAGTAATAGTAGTTGTAGTAGCTGATAGTAGTTGTTGTAGTACTAGTATAGTAGTAGTATAGTAGAAAACACACACACACTAGTAGTAGTGTGCTAGTAGTAGTAGTATTAGTAGTACTAGTAGTAGTATTGTATAGTAGTTGTATTAGGTTAGTAGTAGTAAGTGCTAGTAGTGGTAGTTAGTATTATAGTAGTAGTAGTAGTGGCTACATTGTAGTCTGCAGTTAGGTGTAGTCGGTGTAGTATTAGTAGTTGTATGTAGTAATAGTAGTGTAGTAGTAATAGTAGTAGTAGTCGTATAGTAGTAGTAGCAGTAGTTTTTTTTTTTTTTTCCTAGTAGTGGTGATAGTTGTAGTAGTAGTTGTAGTTGGGTAGTAGTAGTAATAGTTGTGTTGTAGTAATAGTAGAGGAAACTTTATTTGCTGTTTAAAGGGCGTAGAAGAATCCAAATGTTATAATGAGAACTCTTACTAATATTTCAGAACCTGACGAAGTTGCTTATTCTGTTTAATGTGTCTAAAATCGTGTTTAAGACGATAATGACTTGGAATTATCCTGTTAACCATGATGTAAATATTAGGACGTGTTGCCCTTTTAAAAATTAAATCCGCATTATGTAGTAACAAAGGAGTTATTTTCTTTCTTCTTCTATGCTAATACTATACTATACTGCTATATACTACTATAGTACCATCACCCACAATCACAACAAAACAAACATGTGTTCCTTTTATGAAACTCATAATCTATTTGGAATTCTTTTTACTTTGTGAATTCACGGGCTGATTGTTTTGTTCGTATTATGTAAAGTTGAGGAGTCAAATAAGTATTGTGGTCAGTAAAGCCTTTATAAACATTGAAAACTGTTCAAGTTATGAACTCAATTATTTCTAATGACTTGTTGTTACTTTAAGTTGTGTACGAATGGTATATAATACCGCCCGCATTCGACAGTGTAACATGTGCAACTCTGCGGTATCTTTATTGTAGACGATTCCGCCATCCAGTGGCTTTATCAGATACAAATTCCAGGACATAACTTGAAGACAGTAGACTATGTACAGAAGAGGAGGTAATTGATTATATCTTCTTTACATAGTTCTTATGTCTTCAAGTTATGTCCTGGTATTTGTATTGATAAAGCCCTGGATGGCGAAACGTCCTAAATAAAGATACCAGATGTTGACATGTGTCTTACTTCATGTTATTTAAGTGTTTTGAAATGATTCAGAAAAGTGATGTTGAATAATTAATTGAACATCAAGTCTCAGTAACGTTGCGCTTTTATTAATAATATGAGAATAAGGATTGCAGAGTACAGTTTACACATAAAACTTCAGGACAAACTTTTCATTTTACATTGGTTCTATCTGTAGTTGTGAACTATTGACAATGTGTGAAAATGTTGTGTTCGATACTTAAACTCATTTAGCCAAAATATTGGTCCTCTAATAAATGGAAAAAAATGGATTTAAACTCCATATTTGAGGTGGGAAGTTGAGAGGTGGTGAAGCCCAAACACAGATTACCTCGAGAGGAAATTAACTTGACAAATGTAGCAACACATGAAGCACAAAGCAGATGTATCTTACGAGGGTGGACACAGTATCTGTGCCCAGTAAATCCATCCGCGGTAGATAGAAAATAGTGCTGCCAGAAGATAAGAACTCCTCTGCTGACACCCATGGGAGCAGTTTGTTGTTTATTCAGTCGTCTCTTTTTAAATGTCATAGATTTTAATGTTTTTATTGGAGGCTTTTATATTTTCAGTCATATAAAAGCGTTGTCGTGATCTCTGTGCTTGTTCTCTATGTGTACCTCGTCTTTGGATATATTTACTGGTGTATTGTTGTTAAACATTGTGATCTTCGCAGTAATCACTGAGTATTATTATATCTTGATATATGCATCACAAAAAGGGGGTTCTTCGGGTTGTATTCTTAATATTACTATATAATAAAGAGTGATATTCTGCTTTTCTAATTTACAGTTATTTATAATATTATGATCTGGAGCTCTGCGCTGCTATGTGTATAAGCGTAACGTTTTTTATCTCTGTATTATGATATAAACACAGTGATCTTTGTTATCTCTGAGAGCTCTAGCCAAAGGTTTTTGATAGTCTAGTTAATACATTCTTATCCATTTCTATATTCAATAGTTACTCCTAATATTAATTATAGAAATTATAAGTACAGGATTTTGTAATAGAAATTCAAATTCTTTACAGCCATTATACTGAATTCACTGTTATTAGCGATTTAACAAAGTTTTGTTACATCAACTTATCAAGGAAGAGCCTTAGGTCTAAAACTGCAGTGACACTTTTTTAAAATTGTGGACCCTTTGCTCAATCTTACATTTGCCTCCCCGCACATGTACATCTGTAGAGGTGGATTCTTTATTCACAAGGTTTGCTCGTCTCTTTCAGTATCTCACTCTCTCTTCTTCATCAGTTTCCTTCCCAAGAATTTGTTTTAAGGGAATTCGTCCGTCTATCTACTGATGTCTTGCCTTCCCCACTTCCGGAGTCCAGGGACATTGTGGATTGGAATTATGTCTTTTCTAACTACGGTCGTAGCTTTCTGGGAAAGGAATACAGGGAGACACAGATTAAATTTGTGGCTAAAATTAACCACCAAGACAGACATGAATTACACCAAAGACTCCCGGATATCGTAGTAAAGAATATATTAGCTATTACGTCGCATATATATCTTTATTTATCATATTTATTTATTTGCATTTTACGTAGCAGAAAGGTTTGTTGATGTTGTATGGTGTAAATGACTGCCAAATTTTTAATTAATTTGTAAACTTCGTGAAGATTATGTTTAATATTATTTTTTTTGTTATGTCTTTTGTGTATGTACAGCACGCAGAGCCATAAATGCGCGCGCACGCACGGTCGACACACACACGGCAAACACACACACACATACACAACACCAAACTACACACAACACACACATACACAAGACACACACACACACACACACACACAACAACACAACAACACACACAAACACCAAACACACACAACAGTACGACGTATCGTAGGTATTGTTTAATTTTGATGGTAATGTATCACTTCAAAGTAAGTCACTATTCTCTCTTATCTCTCTCTCTTCACACACAACACACGCATATACAACAGGCTAGTGTCGAATCGACATGTGCCTAGACAAAATGGTAACACAACAACACACACACACACACACAACACACAACACCCACCCCATCCCATAACAACATAAAACACACACAATACTCCACACACACCAACACACACACACAACCAAACAACACATCACACACACAACACACACACACACACCACACACACACAAACAACACACACACACCACCACACACACACACGATCAGTCTGGAGCTATGACACGATCCTACAGGGAAAAATAGAGGAAGGGTGGAGGGACAATAATTAAGATAATTACTATAGACAGTAATAAGAAAAAACAAAATGAGTGGAACATCTAAATGTATTTGTTGCTGCAAGGTGATCCAAACTGAATGTGACTTTGTTTGAAACTACAAGATGGCTGACAAGATGAATAAGTTGTTGTGGAGTTTATAGCGTAACACTGTGAGTGTGTGGATGTTTCTACAGCGTAACACTGTGAATGTGTGGATACTTCAGCGGAACACTGTGAAAGTTGGGGATGTTTCTAGCGGTAAAACTGTAGAGGATGTGGCTATATTGTTTCTTGCGTAACAATGCGAAATGTTGTGGATGTTTCTAGCGTAACCTGTGAATGTTTTTGTGGATGCTTCCAGCGGAACACTGTGATGTTGGTGGATGTTTCTAGCGGAACACTGTGAATGGTGTGGATGTTTCTAGCGTAACACTTTGGGTGGATGTGGGTGTTTCTAACGTAAACTTGTGAGTGCTGACAACGTTTTCTAGCGTAAGCACTGTGAATGGTTGTGGCTACTTACAGCGGAACATGTGAAGTTGTGGTTTTGTTTCCTAGCGAACCTCAACTCTGTGAATGTTGTGGATTGTTCTGGTAACGTGTGGATGTTGCTTCGTGGATGTTTCTCGCTTAACACTGTGAATGATTGCTGATGTTCTAGGTAACCTGTGAAATGTTGTGGATGCTTCCAGCGCATATACTGTGAATGTTGTGGATGTCTAGCGTAACACTATGAATGTTGTGTGCATCACTAGCGTAACATGTGAATGTTGTGGAAAGTTTCTAGCGTAACTGTGGTTGTTGTGGATGTTTTAGTGTACACTGTGAATGTTGTGGCTGTTTTTAGGTAACACTGTGAATGTTGTGGATGTTTCTAGGTAACACTGTGAATGTTTGTGGAGTTTTCTAGGTAATACTGTGACTGTTGTGGATGTTCGCGGAACAATGTGAATGGTGTGGATGTTTCTAGCGTAACACTGAATGTTGTGGTTGTTTCTAGCGTAATACTGTGAATGTTGTGGATGCTTCCAGCGGAACATGTGAATGTTGTGGATGGTTCTTAGCCGTAACACTGTGAATGTTGTAGAGTTACTAGCGTAAAACACTGTGGATGTTGTGGATGTTTCTAGCGTTAACACTGTGAATGTTATGGATGTTCCTAGCGTAACACTGTGGATGTTGTGGATGTTTTCTAGGTATCACTGTGAATGTTGTGAGATGTTCTAGCTTAAACACTGATGGATGTTTTTGGATGTTTTTAGTGTAACACTGTGTGAATGTTGCGGATGTTTCTAGGTAACATGTGAATGTTGTGGATGTTTTAGGTTATACTGTGGATGTTGTGGGTGTTTCTAAAATGTATCACTGTGAATGTTGTGGATTCTACCAGCGGAACACTGTGAAAGTTGTGGATGTTTCTAGCGTTAACAATGAATGTTGTGGATGTTTTAGTGTAATACTGCGGAGGTTGTGGATGTTTCTAGCGTACATGTTAGTGCTGTGGACGTTTACCGTAGAGTGTGCACTGTGAATGATGTGGATACTTTCCAGGGAACACTGGTGAATGTTGTGGATGTTTCTAGCGTAACACTGTGGTG
>NC_069440.1:40431344-40448844 GCF_026875155.1 Cherax quadricarinatus
CCCCCCTTTTCCCCCACTTCCCCAAGGTGCTCTCGCCTTTCCCATGACCATGTGTCCGGGAGTCCATCCGTGTCCCCTCAGATGTTCTCCCTTCCCCACTTTCCCAGGGTCTGCCTTAGCAACCAGCATCTCCTTCCTTCCCAGGAGCCCGCCTCGGATATTCCCCCCCTTCCCTTCCCCACTTCCCCAAGGTGCTCTCGCCTTTCCCAGATCCATGTGTCCGGGAGTCCATCCGTGTCCCCTCAGATGTTCTCCCTTCCCCACTTTCCCAGGGTCTGCCTTAGCAACCAGTATCTCCTTCTTTCCCAGGAGTCCGCCTCGGATATTCCCCCCTTCCCTTCCCCACTTCCCAAAGGTGCTCTCGCCTTTCCCAGGTCCATGTGTCCGGGAGTCCATCCGTGTCCCCTCAGATGTTCTCCCTTCCCCACTTTCCCAGGGTCTGCCTTAGCAACCAGTATCTCCTTCTTTCCCATTAGTCCGCCTCAGATATTCCCTTCCTTTCCCCACTTCCCCAAGGTGCTCTCGCCTTTCCCAGGTCCATGTGTCCGGGAGTCCATCCGTGTCCCCTCAGATGTTCTCCCTTCCCCACTTTCCCTGGGTCTGCCTTAGCAACCAGTATCTCCTTCTTTCCCAGGAGTCCGCCTCGGATATTCCCCCCCTTCCCCCACTTCCCCAAGGTGCTCTCGCCTTTCCCAGGTCCATGTGTCCGGGAGTCCATCCGTGTCCCCTCAGATGTTGTCCCTTCCCCACTTTCCCAGGGTCTGCCTTAGCAACCAGTATCTCCTTCTTTCCCAGGAGTCCGCCTCGGATATTCCCCCCCCCCTTCCCCAAGGTGCTCTCGCCTTTCCCAGGTCCATGTGTCCGGGAGTCCATCCGTGTCCCCTCAGATGTTCTCCCTTCCCCACTTTCCCAGGGTCTGCCTTGGCAACCAGTATCTCCTTCTTTCCCGGGAGTCCGCCTCGGATATTCCCCCCCCCTTCCCCACTTCCCCAAGGTGCTCTCGCCTTTCCCAGGTCCATGTGTCCGGGAGTCCATCCGTGTCCCCTCAGATGTTCTCCCTTCCCTACTTTCCCAGGGTCTGCCTTGGCAACCAGTATCTCGTTCTTTCCCAGGAGTCCGCCTCGGAAATCCCCCCCCCTTCCCCACTTCCCCAAGGTGCTCATGTATTGAGGCGAGCAACTTACTGAAATGTGGCGCGCCATGACCGTAGAGTTTTTACAGAAATCATAATAGTATATGTTTAACTCAGGAATAAGATATTGACAATATTTTCCATTATTAGAGAAAAGTGTTTATAGGAGTGTAACGATTTTTGCACATATTAATGAGTAATGATGGTTCTACTAGCATGTAAAGGCAATTTGCGATATTTTTTACCGCTTTGTTTTAAGTGATTTTTTTTCTCTCCCCCTCCTAAAAAAAAAAAAAATCTTAAAAAATAATAAAATTCAACATTTTTTATTATGCAATCTATTGACATTTTGCTCAAACGGGGTTATACCATGATTATCTAACCTTATCTTTCATCTGATGCCAACTTGATTATTATACATCTTACCAATATTGTAGAAAAAGGAGTGTTTTATGCCCTATAGAATAGGGCACTATTTATTTTTTTCTGTCTTTTAAGGGAAAAAGTCACTACAGTGTGTTGGTTTCAAATGCTGCTTAAATCACTGTAAAAAAAATCATTGATTTTGGGACCAAAATTAAAAAAAATTATTTCGCTAGCCCCTCCAAAAAAGTTTTTTAAAACCCATTGGGGGTTTTATTTATCAAAAACTCCATAAATTTATTTTTTGGGTTTTTCCAAAAAAATTATTTCATCGGAACCCTATCAAAACTTTCTAAATGCCCGGGGAAAAATGCAATCTCCCCCCCTTTTCTTTTTTGCAAAAAATTTTTGGGAAATTCTCTCATAATAACTTGGGCAAATTTGATAAACTGAAAGTGAAAACGCCCCTTTAAACTTGTTTACCTTTGGGAAGCAAAATTTCCTTTGTGAATGTGATAGTATTAATTTCTCGTGTTTTTTTTTTTCAAAAAATTTTACAACAAAACTATCAATAAAAACCATTTTATTTTAAAAGGGTTTTCCATGTCATTTTTCAAAGCATAAACAAGATACGGGGCCTGTTTTCAAATGCTTCTATATTGGGAAACCTTTTCCACAAACTTTTTCCATATTTTAAAAGCTTTACGACCCCTTTAAACACACAGTTAGAAACCCTGTACATAATAGTTTTAAATTTACCTTTCAAAAGGGGGGTATTTAACAACCATTGATAATATTAAGAAAAGTTTTAGACCTAAAATAGGTGGGATTAGATTTAATGTTTTTATTATTAAGGAGGCAAGCTATTCAAATTCAAAAAAAAATCATTTAAACAAACGCTAACTCGTCATTTAAACATCTCAGGACACGAAGAAGGCTAAATTTTAAAATTAGCCAAAAAAACTGAATTTATCTTTTTGGGGGGGGGAAACGACAAAAACAAAAGAAGCTTTTTCGGGGTCCCTGGGGTATTTTTACCAGGCCAGCCCAGCAAACTAGACTTTCGTTTTCCCTTTTCACAAAATTTGGGCCCAAAATCTTTCTGAAGAAACGGGTTGAGAAATGTTCGGGGGGTGATCGGGGTGGATGAGCCCCGGGAAAATCCACATGAATGGGGGACTAAAAAAAGGGGGGGGTTTTTTAAAAGGGAAGCGTAATATTTTCCCCCCCTTTCCTTTTTTTCAAGTGAGCTGACATTGTTTTTCAACATTAGGAATGTCACTTCACATTTAGGTGGATTTTTTTTTGCATGAACACTGGTTGCCTGAGATATTAACTGGGGTAGTCGTGTCAACAGTTTTTGCTAAACCCGGGCACGCACTAAAAAACAGTTCGCAAAAAAAACCCACATATTTTTGACTGCTAAAATTAAACCTGCTAAAAAGGGGATAACCATGACTTATCCCCACATTTTTGAGACTAAAGGTACTACCCCAGTCAGGTTTTTAGTTTTTTCTTATTAGACCTATTAAAAATTTTTTTAACTCTCTCTTCATATTTCACTTTTCTGTAATTCAGCTGCCCTCTATTTTTTTAATATATGTATATTTACATACGTGAAATTCCCATCGTTATGAGAAAGTTTGGAGTATTTACATATTTGTATTTCCAAAACTGAACACCATTTTTTTTTTCCTCTTCAGAAATTTAGTTTGAATGTACAAATTATTTTAAAATTTTAAGGTTAAATAAATCTACCTTTTAAGGGTCTCTTTTCGGGGAATTTTCTAAAATTTTTTAAAAAGAAATTTTTTAATTACACTCTTGCCACGATTTTTATAAATTTAAAATTTTTTGATTAACTGTTAATGATTCAGAAAAAAGTTTCTTTTTATCTACTGTGCGTTTTTTTTCCTAATGCGCGTATATTTTTTACTTCTCGTGTCAACCAGAGAAACAAATTTTTAACTATATACAGCCCTTTTTTGGGGGCTTAAATGTTTTTTAAAAGTAGTTTTTTAAACCAACCTTTGAAAATACAAAACGGTATTTTCCCCAAACGGGAAAATCCCCGGACCAGGACAACCCCGGGGGGCCCAAAAAAGCAGCCAGTAAAAGGTTGTACGAAATAGGCTGTGGTTATTTGAGGAAAACCCAAGTTTAATTTCCCTTCATAAAAATAATTATAAACTTAAAATCGATCCCTTTCCCCGGGGTTTCTAGGAATTTTAGGACATGTTTTGGGGTAAAAAACCTTTGCATAAAACCCTTGTTAATCACCTACTGGGGGGTAATGGCCATGAAAAACTTTCTTCCCTTTTGGTTTGGGAAAAAAAATGGCAACAACGTATTTTTCATGTTCTTTAAATTTTTTCATTGTGTTTTTAACTTTTTATGAAAAATTATGTATTTTTTGTAATTTTAATTACATAAAACATATTTTACGTAAATAGGAAATAAAAATATTTTTTTACAGTGCTAAAATTATACGCATGAAGGATTTAAAAAAACGAAATATAAATTATTATTGCTGGGTAAGTGCAAGGAAAATTGCCTTTTGTAAATTTACTGGGGGTTTTTAGGGAGAACAATGATCCACGAGCCCTACCCACCCCCCTCCATCCATCCCCACCCTCTCTCTCTCTAACCTCTCTCTTTCCTGTCCTCTGCCTGTCTCTCTCTTCTCTCTCTCTCCCCCTCTCCTCCCCTTCCCCCACACACACCACACAAAACACACACTATTGGCTGTACGCTTTACATTCACCTATGCTTTCCCTTTTTAAACTCCCGGAAATAAATTTAAGCCATGCCATACTTTTAAAGAGTTGCGGGCGTGGTTTACACGGGTTCAAAGCTTTTTTGGGGCAAATTGCTTTTGTTTACTGGGATGCGGTTTTAAAAATTTCCGCCCTTCCCTTTAGTTGTGTTTGGATTCTTAGCACCCAAAAGTAAGATTGAGAAAAAGGGCACAGATTTTTAAAAGTGCCAATAAAGGGGGGGTTTAGACAAAGGGGCTGCCCCTTTGGGATAATGATGTAACAAAGCTATTTTAAAGTCGCTAGAAAAAGGGTAAATTTCCCAGAAATAAGGGCTGGTAAAAAAATTTGAATTTTTTTTTTTACAAAATCCGTACTTATATTTTTTTAAAAAATTAATTTTTAGGAGTAGCTATTGAAATATAAAAATTTGGAGGGAAGAGATGTTTTTTACCTAGACAACAGAAAACCTTTATTAAACTATCAGAGATCCCAAAAAACACGGGTTTATATGCAGAATACCAAGATATAAACTTTAAACCGTTTTATACAAAAGTAACCCCAACGCCCCAAAGGGGTCACAATTTTATAACTGGAAAAATTTAAAAAAGGGAAAATTTATCACTTTTTTATTTTTATAATTTAAGAATAAAACGATAACCCGTTTTTGCATTATATCAAGATATAATAAACCGGTGAGGGCGAAGATCACAATTTTTCCCACAATAACACCAGAAAAATAACAAATAACGAATTTTTAACCCCATAGAAAAAACAGAGATAAACCGCTTTTTATAGGCTGAAAATATAGAAAAGCTCAAATAAAACAAAAAAAAAATCTATAAACTTTTTAAAAAGGGACGCTGAAAAAAACAAAAATGGTTTCCCTTCTATTTGGCCCTAGGTAAGGATTTTTTCTTCTCTTCTGGTTTGAAACTATTTTTCCTAGTCAACCCGGGGCGATTTATTTACGGGGCACAGTTTAATATGTGTCCCTCCTCGTAATTAATCTCTTGTGGGGTTTAAATGGTGTTGTTTAACATTTGTCAAGTTAAGTTCCTCCCCCGGACGTAATGCTGTTTTTGGGGGTTCACAACCCCTCAACGTCCCCCTTTAAAATGATGGATTTTAAATCCTTTTTTTTCCTTTTTAATTATTAAAAATTTTTTTGCTAAATAAGTGTAAGTATAGAACACATATTCACACATTGTCCGGGGGTTTAAACAACTGACTGATAGAACCCTTGAAAAATGAAAAGTTTGTTCTGAAAGTTTTTTTTGTAAATTGACTCTGCTTTCCCCTTTTCTCAATTATAAAAGAAGAGCAACGTTACTGAGATTTTGGTTTTTTGCATTTAAATTTTTAAAATTTCACTTTTCTAAACCCTTTTTCAAAACACTTAAATAACAACAAGTCAGTTTAGAAATAATTGATTTTCAAAACCCTTTAACATGTTTCAATGTTTATTAAAGGTTGTTACGCCACATATTTATTTGCCCTCCTTCATTTACATGTACAAAAAAACATTCACTCTTGAATCTCAACAAGAAAAAAGATTCCAAATAGATTTGTGGAAAAAGTAAAAGGACACATTTGTTGTTTGTTTTTGGTTGGGGGTTTTTTTGGTTTGGTGGGGGTTTGTGGTAAAATTTGATTATAGTAGTAGTAGTAGTAGTAGTAGTAGAAAGCAGTATTAGAAGCAGTAAAGAAGAAAAGAAAAGAAGAAAACCCCGGGTTTAAACTACATAATGGCGGAAAATTTTTAAAAAGGGGAAACTCGTCCTAATATTTTAAACTTCAGTGGTTAAAATAACTCAAGTCCCTTTTGGCTTTTAAAAGTTTTTTTTAGACAATTTTTAAAAAAAAGAAAGGGAGCTTCGTCAGGTCTGAAATATTAGTAAGAGTTTTTCATTAGAAATTGATTCTAACCCTTTACAGCAAAAAGAGTTACCTCTACTACCCTCCTGCAAATACTACTAGTTTCTATACTACTACCCACTACTATTAAACCCACTACTACAACTATTAAAACTACTACGGGCCCCTACTACCTACTCCCATCACCACATTTCTATTCTACCCACTTCCCACTAGTACTACTGGGTACTACACTATTACTACTACCACTATTCCAAATACTATTAAATACAACTTTACTTTCTTTCTACTATTACAAATACTACATTTTCTACTACTAACTACTACTACACTAATACTACTACAAATACTACTCAACAACGTACTACTACTTTTCTACTATTTCTAGTACTCCCACTAGTACAAATTACTAACTGTACACTCTACTATACTACCAAAAAACCCACTATTTTTAGTACTACTACTACCCATTTCCTATACAATTATATACTAAATAGTCTACTAACTACTAATTTTCTACTACTATTTGTAAATACTAAAAGTGCTACTACTACTACTACTAAACACAAATACTACTACCACTGCTATTTTACCACTACTACTAACCAAAAGCCACAATGTTTTTTTTTACATATACTGCATATAAACCTATATGTAAATTTTATTTTTTAACCCGGTTTTTAAAAAAGCAATAAAACGTTTTCCCTTTGTTTTCACATGTTTTTGTTGGGTTCAAAAATGTGTCCTTTTTTTCCTAACAAAATTTTCGGGAAATTTTACCAAAAATTATTACAGAATTAAGAAAATTTTTTCCTCCATTTTTGCACACAGAAATTGAACAAAAAATCCCAAAAATGGGGAAAAAATTTACTCAGAAAACCCAAAAAAATTTGAGAATTTTGATCTCCAAAAATTAATTAAAAATATTGTTTACTCCCTGTATAAACCCTTTGTTTTAAGATAAATAAACCTTTTAGTTTTTAAACTTTTACATTTTTAACCTCATAAAAATATAATATACATTATACCTGAACTTTTTTTTATAAACCATGTAAAAAAATTTGAACCCAAAAAATTTTTTTATTTTTTTTACCCCGTAAACAGGGGTTCTTTTGGTCCGTGGGGGCTTTCTACTGAACCTTGATGGGCCTGTGGCTACTTCTGAACCTTGATGGTCCGTGTTGGGTAAGTAAAGAACCTTTAAGGCCGTTGCTGGGACTGAACCCCTTTATGGTCCGTGTGGCTAAGTTCTGAACCTTGATGGTCCGTGTTTCTACGTACTGAACCTTATGGTCCGGTGGCTAAGCTGAACCTTGATGGGCCGTGTGGCTAATTTCTTGGGAAACCCTTATGGTCCGGTCCCAAGTACTGAACCTTGAGGTCCGTTGGCTACGTCGAAAACCCTTTATGGGGCCGGTGGCTACGAAATAAAACCTTTATGGTCCGTTGGCTTAAAAGTACTGAACCCTTATTTCCGGTTGGGAAATTTCTGAACCCCTTATGGTCCGTGTGGCTACGGGAAATGAACCTTGATGGTCCGGGTGGCTACGTCTGAACCTTGAAAGGTCCGTTGGCTTACGTACTGAACCTTGATGGGCCTGGGGGCTACGTCTGAACCTTTATGGGCCGGGTGGCTTACCAAAATGAACCCCTTTATGGCCGGTGGCTACGACTGAACCTTTATGGGCCGTTGGCCCACGTCTAACCTTTATTGGGCCTGTGGCTACGGGGTTTAACCTTTATGGGGCCCCGGGGCTACTTCTGAACCTTTATGGTCCGTGTGGCTACGTCTGAACCTTGATGGGCCCCCGGGGGCTACGTGCTGAAACCCGAAAGGTCCGGTCTAAAGTACTGAACCTTGATGGGGCCCTGTGGCTACGTGCTGAACTTTATGGCCGTGGGGGCTACGTCTGAACCTTGATGGGCCGTGGGGGCTACTCTGGGAACCTGATGAAACCGTGTAGCACGTACTGAACCCTTTTGGTCCTGTGGCTACCTGCTGAAAACCCGATGGGGCCGTGTGGCTAAACACTGAACCTTGATGGCCTGTGGGTACGGGTGAACCTTTAGGTCCGTGTGGCCCCACGTACTGAACCTTTTATGGTCCGGGGGCTACGTTCTGAACCTTTAAAGGGCCCCCCTGTGGGTAAGGGGCTGAACCTTTATGATCCGTTGGGCCCACTTCTGAACCTTTATGGGCCCCCGGGGGCTAAGACTAACCTTTATGGTTTCCCTGTTGGGTACGTTCTGAACCTTATGGTCCGGGGTTTGGGTAAGACTGAAACCTTTATGGGCCTTCCCCGTCGAACCCTTTAGGTCCCTGTGGCTAAATCTGAACCTTGATGGTCCGGGTGGCTACGTACTGAACCTTGATGGTCCGTGTGGCTACGACGGGAAAAATTTATGGCCGTGGGGCTAAATCTGAACCTTTTATGGTCCGTTGGCTACGTCTGAACCCCCTTTATGGTCCGTGGGCTAAGTCTGAACCTTGTGGTCCGTGTGGCTAGTACTGAACCTTTAAGTCCCGTGTGGTTTCACTGAACCTTGAAGGTCCCGGGGTGGGTACACTGAACCTTGATGGTCCGTGTGGCTACGGGGCTGAACCTGAGGTCCGTGTGGCTAATACGGAAAACCCTTTATGGTCCGTTGGGGACGCAAATGAACCTTGAAGGTCCCTTTGGTGGGGGGGGGGGGCCCCCCCTTAAACCGGGTTAAAAAAAAACTGAACCTTGATGGTCCGTGGGCAATTTCTGAACCCCCTTTTTTGGTCCTTTTGGCTTTTCTAAATGAACCTTGAGGTCCCCCTGTGGCCCCAAAGTACTGAACCTTTTATGGGGCCGTGTGGGTAGGGGGGGGGGGGGGGGGGGTGGGGGGGGGGGGGGGGGGGGGGGGGGGGGGGGGGGGGGGGGGGCCCCTACTGAAAACCCTTAGGGGCCGTGGGGGCTACGTACTGAACCTTTAAAGGGCCCCGTGGGGGGTACTCTGAACCCTTTATTTGGGCCCCTGTGGCTACGTACGAACCTTAGGTGGTCCGGGTGGCCCCAAAGTACTGAACCTTGGGTGGTCCGTTGGTTTCGTACTGAACCCCCGATGGTCCGTGTGGCACGTGCTGAACCTTGTAATTTTGGGGCCCCGTGTGGCTTTCGTACTGAAACCCTTTAAAGGTCCGGTGGCACGTCTGAACCTTGATGTCCCGGGTGGCTACGTACTTAAACCCTTTTTTTGGGCCGTGTGGTTTCGTGCTGAACCTTGATGGTCCGTGGGCTACGTAAATAACCTTTATGGGCCGTGTGGGTTTCGTACTGAACCTTGTTGGGGCCGTGTGGCCCACGTACCCGGGAAACCTTATGGTTTTCCCCGTGTGGGTACTCTGAACCTTTAAGGGCCGTGGGGTAAAATACTGAACCTTGATGGTTTCCCTTGGCACGTACTGAATTTTATGGTCCTGTGGTTAAAGTACTGAACCTTGATGGGCCGTTGGTTTTTAAAGGAACCTTGATGGTCCGTTTGGCTTTCGTCTGAACCCTTTATGTTTCCCTGTGGCTCGTAAATGGGAACCTTATGGTCCGGTGGCCACGTAAATGAACCTTATGGTCCCGTGTGGCTACCTACTGAAAACCCTTTATGGTCCCTGTTTTGGGTACGTGCTAACCTTTATGTCCGTGTGGGTTCGTACTGAACCCTTTATGGCCGGGTGGCAAAGTCTGAAACCTTTTTATGGCCGTGGGCTACTTTCTGAACCTTTAGGACCGTGTGGGTACTTAATTTAACCTTGATGGTCCCTTTTGGGTAAAGTACGAACCTTGATGGGCCGTGTGGCTACGGGGCTGAACCCTTTTTGGTCCTTGGTTTTGGGGACTGAACCTTGATGGCCTTTTGGCCCACGTGCTGAAACCTTTATGATCCTGGGCCCACGTACGAACCTTGATGTCCGTTGGGTACGTATTTAACCTTGGGGGTCCGTGTGGGTACGTCTGAACCTTTATGATTTCCTTAGCTACTCTGAACCTTGATGGTCCCTGTGGGGTACTGCTGAAACCCGATGGTCCGTGTGGCTAAATACTGAAACCTTGATGGTCCCTTTTGGGGTACGTACTGAACTGTGGTCCTTTTAGGGTACGTACTGAATTGATGGTCCGTGTGGCTACGTCTGAACCTTGATGGTCCGTGTGGCTAAATAAAAGAACCTTTATGGTCCGTGTGGGTACGTCTGAACCTTGAAGGTCCGGTGGCTACGGCTGGGAAAAATTTATGGTCCGTGTGGGGACGTCTGAACCTTTAAAAATCCGTGTGGGTACGTCTGGGAAACCCTTTATGGGCCCGTGTTGGGTACGTATTTTAACCCTTTATGGTCCGTGTGGGTACGACTGGAAAACCCTTTATGGTCCTGTGGGTAAAGTACGAACCCCTTTATGGTCCCTGTGGCAAAGTGCTGAAACCGATGGCCGTGTGGCTAAGACTGAAACCCTTTATTTTCCTGGGCTACCACTGAACCTTTATGGGCCGGGCCTACGTACTGAACCTTTATGGGCCTGTTGGGGTACGTAAATGAACCTTGATGGGCCTTTTGGCACTACTGAAAAATTATGGTCCGTGTGGCTACGTACGGAAACCTTTATGGGCCGTGTGGCCCCACTCGAACCTTTTATGGTTTTTTGTGGCTACGTTTTGAACCCTTATGGCCCCGGGGGGCTACGAAATGAACCTTGAAGGTCCTGTGGCTACTTTCTGAACCTTGAAAGGTCCCTTGGGTACGTTGAAACCCGATTTCCCGTGTGGTACCGTAAAAACCGATGGTCCGGGGGTACTAAAAACCTTAAAAAAACGCGTGGGTACGTAAAAACCAAAAATTTTGGTCCGGTGTGGGTACGGTAAAAAAGGATGGGCCTGTGGTACGTAAAAAGAAAAAAAGATTACCTGTGTACGTAAAAACCTTTGGGGCCGGGGTACGTAAAAACCGGGTGGTCCGTGTGGGTACAGTCAACCTTAAAAAAACCCGGTGTATTACTAACCGGGTGGTCCGTTTGAATACGTAAAAATGAGTTTGATCTCCTGTGGTACGTAAAAAGAATTGATTCCCCTGTGGGTTTCGTAAAAACCTTAAAAAATCCTGTGGTACGGTAAAAACCCGAGATCCGTGGGGTGGTACGAACCGAGGTCAAAAATCCCCCGTAACGGGAAAAACCGAGGTACCGTGGGTAAGTACAACCGGAAAAAAAATTTCCCCTGTGGTAAGGGGCAACCGATGGTCCCTTTTAGTACGTAAAAACGGATGGTCCGGGGGGTGCAAAGTACGGACCTTGGGTGGGCCGGTGTGGCCTTAGTACAGAAAAAACCAGGGTTTCCCCCCCGGGAATACTTTAAAAACCGGGTGGTCCGTTTTGGGTACTATAACCGATGGTCCGTGTGAACACTAACAACGGATCAAAGGGTTTTATTTTACTTAACCGATGTCCCTTTTGGGTACGGTTAAAAACCTTAAAAAATCCGTGTGGAACGTAAAAAGATCCGAAAGGCCGTTTGGTACGTAAAAAAATTTAAAAATCCGTGTGGTACGTAAAAACCGATGATCCGTGTAGAACGTAAAAAGGAACCAAAATCCGTGTGGTACGTCAACGATTGATCCGGTGTAGCAGTAAAAACCTTTAAAAAAACCGTTTGGTACGGGGCCAAGGGTTGTTTCCCCTGTTTTAAGTAAAAAGAATTTAAAAAAAAACCGTTTTGGTCGGGAAAAACAAGGGTGGTCCCGTGAGGCACGTAAAAACCCTTTAAAAAAACCGTGTGGTACGTTAAAAACCGAGGTCCGTGTGGCTAAGATGAACCAAGGTCCGTGTGGAAAAATTAAAAAAGGGGAAAAAGTTTTAAAGCCGTAGGCAGTTAAAAACCGATGGGGGCCCCTTTTGGTACTTAAAAAAAATCCCCCGATAAACTTTTGTACAAACAACCGGTAAAAAAACCGTGTGGTTTCGCCCAAAAACCGGGTGGTCCCTGTGGTACGTAACCAAAAGATACAAAAAAACAGTGTGAATACATAACAACAGAGATTTCAAAATTTACCCCTGAGATACAGAACAACAAGGGTACAAAGATCACCCCCTGTGAGAACAGTAAAAACAGAGATACAAAGATTTAAGCTGGAAAAACAGTAACAACAGAGATAAAAAAGACCCGCTGTGAATACATAACAACAAAATCCCAAAAATCACGCTGTGAGATACTTTAAAAAAGAGATACAAAAATCAGTGTGAATACAGTAACAAAAGGGTACAAAATTTACCCGTGAGATTTCAGTAACAACAAAATACAAAGAAACCCCGCTGTGAGATCAAATAACAAAGAGATACAAAGGGTCATGCTTTTGAGTACAGTAAAAAACAGAGATTCAAAATCACGCTGTGGAAAGTAACAAAAAGAGATACAAAATCCGCGTGAGATACAGTAACAACAAAAATAAAAGGGTCACGCTGTGAGATACAGTAACAAAAAGGCGGGAAGGGGGAAAGTAAAAAAAGTTTTAAAATACTTATAAACAAAATTAAAAAAATTTTTTGAATTCCTAAAAACCCGGTTGGTCAGGTGGTTTAAAAAAATTCTCCTCTTCCAAAAATGGAACCCGGTTTCCCGTCCAGGTACCCGGGTGAGATTTTCTGTCCGGCAAAAATACCCTTGGTCTCCAAAAAAATCCCTTTAAACGTCAAAAAGGTAAAAAAATTTTTTAAACCTTTTGAGTAATTTTCAAAGGAAAAAATCTGCTGTTAGTTAAGTTTAAAAACCCAAAAACAAAAATCCCTTTGAAGGGAAAGTCCGTGGTTTATTTTTTTTAGTTTTCCGTTAAAAACAAACACAAAGATCCCCGTTGGGGGAAAAATGGGGAAAACAAAATTTGCAGCCAGTACCGTTCAAAAGTAAAAAACAATTAAAACAGAACCAGGGTTCAAAATCAGTTAGAACCCGTAACCAAGGTTTCAAAATTTCTTGTAAGTAAAACCCGAATAAAAGACTGTTGGTGCCCGTTTTCAAAAATAAGGTAGTCAAAACAAAAGGTTAAAATATTTAATTCGAAAAACCCGGATTTAAAAATACGTTGGGTAATAAACAAATTTCCAAAAATCCCTTGGGATTTTGGAAACCCTTATTTTGGAAATTTCCTCTTAAGGGGGGAACCCGGTTTTGGTTTTCCCCCTTAAAACCTATTTTAAAAGGGGGAACTTTTCCCCCGAAAAAAAATTTATACAATTATGTGAAACTTTTTTTAAAAAATACGAACGTCTGTATATTATTGGTGTTTTATGTCTACTGTTAAATTTATACAGTTATTACATACCAAACTTTGTGAATTCAGATCTGTGCTAGAGTTGTAGCAACTTTGTCTATGATTGTATCTGTACATTATATTGTGTGTAAACCAGACATTTGCGCAACATTTGGGAAGATTTATTGTGTAAACAAGTCCTAAGCGCTGTATAAGTGTTTTAATTATCAACTTGTCAGTTTTTTAAACCATATATATATATATATATATATATATTATATATATAATATATATATATATATATATATATAATATATATATATATATATTATATATATATATGTATATATATATATATATATATATATATATATATATATATATATATGTATATATATGTATATATATATATATATATATATTATATATATATATATATATATATATATATATATATATATATATATATATATATATATATATATATATATATATATATATTATATATATATGCAATAAGATCACAGTAAACAGGTGATTTCAGAAAATGCAAAACAACCACTCTGAAAGAATAGAGAAATTCCAAGCGCTTTCGTGACTACTCACATTATCAAGGAACTATTTATTTATTTATTTATTTATTTAGAAATTTAGCATACAAACAGAGGTACAAAAAATACAGGTAAGAGCAGCATGCCAAAGCCACTTATATGCATAGCATTACGGGCTGGCTTAAAATTAACTTAAGATTAACTAAGCAATGATGAAATCAGTGATAAGACATTATTGTAAACAGATAACTATAAAATACAAATGAGTATTACAAAGACAGGTCCTATGCTTGCATGCATTGCATGCATAGAATGGAGTATTCTGTTAGGTAGTGTATTTAAAAAAAATAAAGTTAGGTTTAACATTTGTTTGATATAATTGTGAGTAACATTTAGGATATACAATTTATGTGGTTCGGTTATTCAGTATTTATTTGGTTTTGCGTGAGTAAGTGAACTTTGAGAAGAGACTTGAATTTATAAACAGGTAGTGTTTCTTTTATATTTAAAGGTAATGAATTCCAGATTTTAGGGCCTTTTATGTGCATTGAGTTTTTGCATAGCGTGAGATGGACACGAGGAACATCAAAGAGTGATCTGTGCCTTGTATTATGGTCATGTGTTCTGTTGAGGTTGGCAAGGAGATGTTTGAGGGGAGGGTTAATATCAGAGTTAAGTGTTCTATGTATGTAATAAGTGCAATAATAAGTATGGATGTTTTGTATGGTGAGTAGGTTGAGTGTTTTGAATATTGGTGGAGTGTGCTGCCTGTAGTGAGAATTTGTTATCATTCTAACTGCAGCCTTTTGTTGGGTAATTAAGTGGTCTGAGATGGTTAGTTGTTGTTGAGCCCCATGCACAAATTCCATAGGTGAGATAGGGGTAATAGAGAGTGATAAAGGGCCAGGAGGGCTGACTGTGGGAACATTGTACGTATCCTTTCGATTGTATGTCCTACTGTTCTTGGAAATTTTCTTAGAAAATTTGTTGTATAATGTGTATGAATTTGATTCTATTATCAAGGTGGATTCCTAAGAATTTCACTCTGTTAGAAAAATAAATAAAAAAAGAAAAAACTTTGTGATAGGTGATCCCGTTTATCGTTATGTTAAGAGGTACATTGTAGCTCTGCTACCAAACTGAATGAAGTAGGTTTTTTTGTCAATGTTTAGTGTAAGTTTGTTAGTCCTCATCAAGGTAGATATTTTCTGTAGTTCGGTGTTTACTAGTATTGGCCTAGCGTGACTGGGCTCGGTGAGAGAAGACGTATGTGGTGTCATCTTGCTAAAAAGTGTGGGTTTGAGTTATTGCGAAGCATTTTGGTAGGTCAATTTATGTATAGGAGAAAGAGAAGTGGGCCAAGGACACTTCCCTGTGGACACCAACGTAATTGGATGTGCGGAAGAGCTTAGCCCCATTGCGTACTCTTATTGGCTCTGTTGCTGAGGTAAGTACTTTGGTAGTTGAGGGAGTGCCCTCTAATACCCATAGTGTGACAATTTTACGTGGTGCAAGTCATGGTCAACTGTATCAAAAGCTTTACGTAAGGCAATGAAGATTCCCCATTGGGACTTCTTTTCTGTCTCTATTGCAGTGTATATATGTTCTAGCATGTGTTTTTATAATAGCAATCATTTAGTGTTTTATTAGGCCCTGAATCCAAATTGGCAGGGGTTGAGAATGTTAGGGAGATGAAGTAGGAGTAGATTCGTTTATGAATTTATTTTGCGAAGATTTTGAGAGAGGGTTGTATAAATTGGATATTGGCCTATAGTTATTCAACTTATGTTGGTCCTCCTCCTTTATGGATCTGGGTGACCCTTGCTATTTTGAGAACCTGTAGGGAAGGTGAGGATTCAATGGATTTGTTAAAGAGTGTTGCACAATGAATTGGTGATAGTTACTTGTGACCGCTTTTTTTTGTATTTAAAGGGGGGTAAGGTATTTAAATCTCCTGCCATTGTTTTTCAGTGCGTTGATAATAAGGGAGATTCGTATGGGGTTAGTCGGAGATAGGAACAGTGTGTTCGGGTAGTTGCCAGTGAGGTTGTCATTGGTGGGAGTATCTGAGCTTTGGGATATTATTGCAAGGTTAGGACCTATAGTGGAGAAGAAATAAATGAGTCTGTTTGCTGTTTCTGTTGGTCGGGTGTTGGGGTTCATATGATTTTGATCATTTTATTTATTTCGCTATGTATTGATTTCTTTTTTGTTTCCCAGATTTTCCTGATAGGGTCTTCCAGGTCTTTTTTATATACTCGTAAGTTGGATAATCTGTTCCATAATACAATTTTTTTGCCCTTCTTTTCAGGCTTGGTTAGGTTGACGAGTAACGTTTTGTTTGGTCTCTGGTTATTGTGTCCATTCTGTATGTTTTGTCATATCGGTTGTTTTGTTTTTTATGGATTTGAGAAGCTGGGTGTTAAGCCAGGGACTGTTCAGTTCTTAGCTGTCATCTGTTTTGTTTTTTTAGGCAGTGCTTGTTATAAAGGTATTGGGTCTTTCTTTAGAAAATTATTATAACATTCGTTCAATTATATGTATAGATAGTAAAGCATCCAAGGAAGCTATATTAGGGGTCTGGCCAGCAACCTCACTATCAGATCCCACAACGGTTAAACACCTGGACGCGCGCCGACCCAACTTGGATAGGTCCTTGCAACTAACTCACCCACATACTATTCTACCAAGGAAAATTTTAAAAATTATTTGTCCAGTGTTTTATAAATTTTCCCTAATTCTATTAAATTATATATGGAATCTATTTATTTATACCAAAGGAAATATTCATATTATTGTCAAAACTGCTGTTATGAAACAAGTTTCAATTATATTTCCTGTCGACCATGGACTTGCTTGATACTACTTCTCAACTTTTGATAATCAATTGGATGGTTTAAAATCTCTTTCTTACATGATAAAATAGAGCATTGGAATCTTGTTCCTGTTTAAAATGCTTTTTTTATGTTGTTTTAATTTAGTTCGAGGATTTTTACCAGTTTGACCGTAATAAACTTTATCGCAAATATTACAAGGAATCTTTAGAACATCCATCAGCATTTTGGGGGGAATTCTTTATCCAAAGTTTTTTTTACCTGTATCAGTTTTTTGATATCAACTTTAATATTAAAGTCTTTAGATGAGAAGGCATAATCACCAAGTTTTCATGGTAAGGGAAGAGAACCAACATACTTTTAGTTGAATAAGGCTGGTTGTCCTTTTTGGATTGTAAAAAGTTTTTCTAACAACTTTAAAAGATTTATCAATAACATTTCTTGGGTATTTTAAATCATTACCTATTTCATAAATTTTGGATATTTCTATCTTGAACTCAGGACTATCAAATTCGTAAAGCTCTCAAATAAAAACATTGATGAGAAACAGGACAGTTTGACTCTATCTTGATGCGAGGAATAATAGTGGACATAGGAACGTTATTGTAGGTTTTCTGTAAATTTTAAATTTGAATTCAATTTACTCAGCTATGGTAAACATGAGGAAATTAATCTTCATCAGAGTACAACAAATTCTGCCCACAAAATGGAGCGAAACACCAACGTCAAAGACC
>NC_069440.1:40453844-40463161 GCF_026875155.1 Cherax quadricarinatus
GCGTGAAGTAACAGACGATGAAGAGAACAGACGTGAAGATAACAGACGTGAAGATACGATGTGAAGATAAAGACTGGAAGCCATGAAAACTAAGAAAGTTGAGACTTTCTTAATTATTTCTGAATTATTCTTTCTTCCATATGATAATTCAATAAGTGTTTTCTTGCTGTTTCTAATGTAAAGTTTTTGTCAAAGGTCACTTTTTTATAAATTCCCATTATAATTAAGGATATTATAAATAACAAAAAGGCACAACACTGTGACTGGAAACGATTACACAAAATAACCCCGACATAGAAGAGAGGGAGCTTACGACGGACGGTTCGAGTCCGACTTGGACCATTTAACTAACTCTCAATAAGTTGTAAATGTCCAAGCTGGAACCGAAGCGTCGTCGTAGTCCTCTCTTCTATGTGCGGGTTATTTGTTGGAAGGATATCTATATACACTATTACTATATACTAATATATAACTAAACTATACTAAAGAAGCATATACCATTTACACTGTCAATACATTTTTTCTGGATTTCTATTAATATTATATCTTAACAATTTCCTATATATGCCCCATCATTGCCTCCGCAATATAATTTAGTTGTAACATCCGTTGTGAGACAGTGTTGATATGTGTCAGGAAATGTGGTGCACCTGAGTGGTATAAGAGATACAATATAAGTTAATAAACGTAAACGTGGGAATTAGAGTTTACAGGTAACGTTGAGTTTGACCGAATGTATAATGTATCTGTGTTTGTTGTGTGTGTGTGTGTGTGTGTGTGTGTGTGTGTGTGTTGTGTGTGTGTGTGTGTGGGTGTGGGTGTTTGTGTGTGTGTGTGTGTGTGTGTGTACACACACAGGAGCTTTACGAGGACCCCTGCAACGCAATTAGGTGCGTACACACCAAACACTCACACACACACAAACACACACACCACCACACTAGCACATTAGTCGACAGGTATTCAGTCATGGCATGGGATGGGAATTGGAAACCTGTAAATATTTCACACACTTAGGCAGCATTGCTTGCCTTTTCTTTGTCTGAGGGGCACGTATATAGTGAGTAAATTTAACAGGAGCTACCTCTAACGGTGGTTACACGCAGGTATGTATATGCTATGTATGCTATACATACTCATTTCCATTTTATTCTCATTTTATTCCTGCCCTTGCATTGTTTCCTTTGAAGGAAATTGAAATGTGGGACTTAGAATATTTATACACATGTAACCCGCACATGGAAGAGAGTAGCTTAGACGACATTTCGGTCGATTTGGACCGTTTACAAAATGCGGGTTATTTGTGTATTGTTCAATGGGACGGTATTGTGCCTTTTGTGGTTTATTATGAAATATTTCTTCGTAAGCAATTTATGTTGTATGAAGCGGCTATAATGACTGGCTCAAGAGTCTTAGTAATCTGCTGCACCAGTTACAAAAGACGACAAAGAAGGTATTTGAAAAGTTGCGTTTTTTGAATGCGTGTATGTGTGGATAAAGTACAGATAAGAATATATAATAAAAAATAAATTTTGAAGTAATATAAATCGAACAAATGACAGATTTTGCTAGGGTAAGGATGACATAGCCGTGTAGTTAAGTGATTAAGCGCATTGTATATTCTCTGGCGAGGGGAAGAATCACGTGGAGGTAACAGTAACCTTAGCAACACGGTATTTGTTTAAAAATATTTGGGGGTCTTACAAAGGTTAATATATCTTCTCAAAGGACGGCAGCAGCACGCAGGAGGGTAAGGTGAAATCCTTGTTGTCAGTGTGGGGACTATATAGATTCACTTCAAACTATAAGATTGTAGTGGATATATATATTTATATATATATAAAAAAATATATATATATAATATATATACTATTATATATATTTATATATATATATAAAATATATATATAAATATATTATATATATATATATTATATAATATATATATATATATATTTATATATATATATATATATATATATATATATTATTTACATTATATATATTTTACATTATATGTACAGAGTGCGCAGCGCGCGCGTGTGTGTGTGTGTGTGTGTATGTGTGTTGTTTGCGTGGTGTTTCTGTACATTTCAGTAGTGTATGCATTTTAATTGTGACAGTGATAAAAGAGATTTATTTAGAAAATTAATGTTTGAAAAATATATAGTATGATATGACAGATTATGCTTTTATAAGCATTGCTACACGATGTGGCATAGAATCGACCAATGTTGAAAAAATAATTTTGGCAAGTTGTTTGTCGTGTTATCAGGTCATAATAATAGCAGTAATTAACTTCCCAGTGCTGAATGTCCTGGTTTACGATCCTGCGTTGGGTTACTCTTCGTGCGAAGATTGTAAACATTTTTCTGAAGGGTGGCATATTAGCGAGAGCCCTGCTGGAAAATGCATCTCCTTCAGGAACGTCTCTATCCACAGTAGGAAGCAAATTGAGTTGTTAGGAATTGCCTTGTATTTGTCACTGTTCATCGTTCCCTCAACATTGACAAGCCGTTCTGGGCATTTTTGCAGTAAACCTACCCCAAACTCCCTTTTTATGTAGGTGTTTTTGGCGTTTGTTGAATGTGTCCATTGTGAGGCGTTGTTCTTTGACTCCCGTCTCATATCAATGATCGTATGCAGTTACTTCAAAATGCGCTTTATCTGATAATATAACTTTTCTCCTGTTATATGTTGGCTACTATGATCCAGTGCCACCGCAGCAAGGTTTCTCTTCATAACATCAGTCAATAATTGTTTTCTTTATGGCTTTCTGAAGTTCTGCGAACTTCAGATAACTTCGTCGAACAGGTAGATCCCTTGGTTTATTTGGGGAGCCTTCACATTTTATGATAACCTTACCATCGTTTTCTTCCACTCTTTCCTCGATGAAGCGCTCACAATCACCAGTGTCGTCAGGTCTCTTCAGAATCCGACCAACAGTTGACTTTGCTTTTGGCTCAAATTTTCGGCAATCTGTTCTGATAATCAAAGTAGAATATTTTCTAAAAGCTAGAGTATTTGCAGGCTTTCGTAGGTTGTAAAAATCATCATGAATTTCATCTGTTATCTTGAAATGAAGGCGAGAATTTGAGAAGCCACATCACTCACGAGACGCTTGCACGCCATTACAGAACAATTGACAAGAGTTGCAGGTAGACACCACTGCTGGATGGTTGCCAGAAAGCTGGTAGCACACGTTCTGAAAGAAAAGGACCTTACACATTATTTAAGCCGGGAGACTAGAAATCATACTAAGAGTAATCACAATTTACTCTACGTCCAATTTATTTTGCACACCATATATATATATATATATATATATATATATATTGATATATATATATTTTAATATTTATATTATATATTTATATATATATATTTAAGTAATATATTTGCAAAAACAACCACTCTGAAAGATTAGTGAAATTCCAAGCGCTTTCGTGACTACTCACATTGTTCCTTGACAGGTCCTTGATGTCTTGACAATGTGAGTTGTCACGAATGCGCTTGGAATTTCTCTATTCTTTCAGAGTGGTTGTTTGGCATAGAAATATATTATATATTATATATATATATATATATATATATTATATATTATATATATATTTATATATATATATATATATATATATATATATCTATAATATATTTTATTTATTGATATTAATTATAATAATAACCGAATTAGTCAACTTTTTTGGGGCAATCAAAACCTTCTTACTACTTGCTAGTGATTACCTTAGATTAATTAAAACGTTTTATTATAAATTCAAATCAATTATATACATTTAATATCGTTAAGCCACACGGATTTTGCTGATTGTATTGCATAATAAGTTATTTTAGCTGCTTTATTCGGCACAAAATTAATAAATGTTTTATTTATTCTACTTATTTGATATGTTTCTGCTTATTTCTAGTAAAAGAAATATACATTTTACAGAACCCCGTCATGGTGAAAATGAAAAAAGAAATCTTACCACTGATCTATAAAGGCAGGAACAAACCCCCAAGGCAGTTAAAGAACCGTTTCAAATATGAGTAAGTTAATAGCTTTATTATGCAGCCTAACCATGGTGTGGGTTGTAGTGAAAGGATTACAGAGGCGGATATAAGTCAGGGATGAGCCACCAAGGTTTTGCTAACTAAAACAAGTTACAATGGGTAATGAATGTTTAACAAATTTATGATGTGGAGTTACAGTCGTGTTTAAGTTGGTTATGCAGCCAAGAATAAATTCCAGAATCATTAAAAGATAAGTATGTGCGGCCAGGAATTATTCAGTGCGCAATTTTTTAGCGAGGTATGATGAATTAAAAAGGCTTATGATATTATTAGTAATTTATAAGAGGAAAGTCAGATGATTTTTTCTAGAATAGTGGTAATTTGGCATGTCATTAAAACACATGAATAAAAATTCACATTCATCCTTGTAATACAAGCACCTAACATGATGATTACAGCACTAACATGATGATACAATACTAACATGCAACACTCAAACAGCTCATACTGTACACTCTACATTACACTACATGGTTAAAAGCAGAACAATAAAATACAAAATAAAATAATCGAGAAGTAAGAATGGACAAATTTATTATCCACATTATAAACTTTTAAATACTGTACCAAACATCGAATGTAGATCACATATTACTCCATGTTTATCAAATCACAGAACGAGTGGAGTTCGATCCCCATGACAAGCGAGTACTAAAACTCGTTTTGTGATTTGCGTTCAATCCCGTTATTACGATCTGTTACATACCGGAACATTCGGTAAAGCACATACTTGAGGGTTACTCTGGAAATCTCACTCGTACTTTGCTGCCGCCATCGTGCTCCAGTTCCGAATTAAGCCTGATGCCATCCACATTCCCTCCCCCAGGCGCTGTAATAATCTCCGGGTTTAGCGCTTCCCCTGGATAATAATAATAATGCAGCCACCACACATTTCCTTATACTCATACAGAAGACAACACTCAAACACGACTATGGCCATTAAACAATACTTGTAAGTCATTGTGCCACATAGATTAAGGCTCCCACGAGCGAACGTTCCTCATAGTCTTCTTGTGTTGAAAAGTGACATACTTATTTTCTTATTTTATTTTATGCTTCGGGCCTTCCAAAATGTTCATCGAGGGGCGGCAACCCTGATGAGCGAGCATTTTATGGGGGGGTTGCAATATTGAGTGGCAATTATCATTTTAAGCAATGTTTTATTTATTTACAAAAATATTCGTTCCCAGTGATTTTTTTTAATATGGAGGCGCTAACCTCGGAAAGAGAAATTCTTTTTATACACTTTGTTGGTGACGTTTCATAGTCTTTTTATACTGATTTCAAAAAATATATTTCCTACTCCATTCTAATCTGTTTTAATTATATTAGTCAGCTGGGCCAGAGTAAGTCACTTTCAATTTTGTGGGTTCTCCTAGATAATTTAACGTATGCTTACTATGTATCACAATTTGTGTGGAACCGTATGTATTGTGTACCTGTATCTAAATAAACTTACGTTTACTTACGTAATTACTTAATTTACTAGGGCGTGACTCCCCCACACCAACCTCGGGGGAAAATGCCGAGGTGGGTGAGAAAACTTAGTTCAATTGAAACGACAACAAAAAGTGGAATTCCTTTTTATTAATCCTTTCCACCTTAATAAAAATATCTAACGAAGCTTAAATGATTTCTGAGCAGCTCCGGGTTATTCTGACAGATTTGCCTAAATCACTGACCTCTCTATGTGATTACTTGTAGATTTATCGCCACTGGAAAAAAATCGGCCTTGAATTTAAATACGTTCTCGTTCGTGGTTAGTTTGATAAGCTACCTTTATTTCTTATATTTATATTGAGAGGAATATCTTTATTTCTCATGCGGGTGTTTATAACTGCTTTCACAGCAATAAAAATGTGTAGTATCTAGTCACTTCGAAATTTATCCCATCCAATAGGTACTAAATATTAAAGCGGAGGAGAAAAGACAGTTTTATTTCACCTTATTACACAGCCCTCCCTAGCCCTCACTAGCCCTCCCTAGCCCTCCCTAGCCCTCCAACACCACAGTCACGCCTCCCTCTCATTAATACCTCCAACACCACAGTCACGCCTCCCTTCATTAATACCTCCAACACCATCGTCACGGCCTTCCCTCTCATTAATTTCTTCCAACACCACAGTCACGCCTCCCTTCATTAATACCTCCAAACAACAGGTCACGCCTCCCTCGCTTAATACCTCCAACACCACAGTCATGCCTCCCTCTATTAATACTCACAACACCACAGTCACGGCCTCCCTCTATTAATACCTCCAAAACCACAGTCACGCCTCCCTCTCATTAATACCTCCAACACCACAGTCACGCCTCCCTCTCATTAATACCTCCAACACCACAGTCACGCCTCCCTCTCATTAATACCTCCAACACCACAGTCACGCCTCCCTCTCATTAATACCTCCAACACCACAGTCACGCCTCCCTCTCATTAATACCTCCAACACCACAGTCACGCCTCCCTCTTATTAATACCTCCAACACCACAGTCACGCCTCCCCCTCTAACATAGACCACAGTCCTGAAAAGCACACTGGAATAGGATTTAAACTACTAATTAAGACTTAAAATTTTTATGCAAAGGTTTTGGAGTGAGTCTCAGTAATTGAACAAAAATTATAGTTTGATAATTGAGTGTTTAATGGAGGACTGTCAGAGTTAATTGCCAGGTGATCAAGCCTCGGTTTTTCTTCTTCAAGTGGCAGTAAATTCCATCATATATTCATTAGTGGTAAAATTTACGAACTGTGTGTGTGTATACTCACCTAGTTGTACTCACCTAGTTGAGGTTGCGGGGGTCGAGTCCGAGCTCCTGGCCCCGCCTCTTCACTGATCGCTACTAGGTCACTCTCCCTGAGCCGTGAGCTTTACCATACCTCTGCTTAAAGCTATGTATGGATCCTGCCTCCACTACATCGCTTCCCAAACTATTCCACTTACTGACTACTCTGTGGCTGAAGAAATACTTCCTAACATCCCTGTGATTCATCTGTGTCTTCAGCTTCCAACTGTGTCCCCTTGTTACTGTGTCCAATCTCTGGAACATCCTGTCTTTGTCCACCTTGTCAATTCCTCTCAGTATTTTGTATGTCGTTATCATGTCCCCCCTATTCTCTCCTGTCCTCCAGTGTCGTCAGGTTGATTTCCCTTAACCTTTCCTCGTAGGACATACCTCTTAGCTCTGGGACTAGTCTTGTTGCAAACATTTGCACTTTCTCTAGTTTCTTTACGTGCTTGGCTAGGTGTGGGTTCCAAACTGGTGCCGCATACTCCAATATGGGCCTAACGTACACGGTGTACAGTGTCCTGAATGATTCCTTATTAAGATGTCGGAATGCTGTTCTGAGGTTTGCTAGGCGCCCATATGCTGCAGCAGTTATTTGGTTGATGTGCGCTTCAGGAGATGTGCCTGGTGTTATACTCACCCCAAGATCTTTTTCCTTGAGTGAGGTTTGTAGTCTCTGGCCCCCTAGACTGTACTCCGTCTGCGGTCTTCTTTGCCCTTCCCCAATCTTCATGACTTTGCACTTGGTGGGATTGAACTCCAGGAGCCAATTGCTGGACCAGGTCTGCAGCCTGTCCAGATCGCTTTGTAGTTCTGCCTGGTCTTCGATCGAGTGAATTCTTCTCATCAACTTCACGTCATCTGCAAACACGGACACCTCAGAGTCTATTCCTTCCGTCATGTCGTTCACAAATACCAGAAACAGCACTGGTCCTAGGACTGACCCCTGTGGGACCCCGCTGGTCACAGGTCCCCACTCTGACACCTCTCCACGTACCATGACTCGCTGCTGTCTTCCTGACAAGTATTCCCTGATCCATTGTAGTGCCGTCCCTGTTATCCCTGCTTGGTCCTCCAGTTTTTGCACCAATCTCTTGTATGGAACTGTGTCAAACGCCTTCTTGCAGTCCAAGAAAATGCAATCCACCCACCCCTCTCTCTCTTGTCTTACTGCTGTCACCATGTCATAGAACTCCAGTAGGTTTGTGACACAGGATTTCCCGTCCCTGAAACCATGTTGGCTGCTGTTGATGAGATCGTTGCTTTCTAGGTGTTCCACCACTCTTCTCCTGATAATCTTCTCCATAATTTTGCATACTATACATGTCAGTGACACTGGTCTGTAGTTTAATGCTTCATGTCTGTCTCCTTTTTTAAAGATTGGGACTACATTTGCTGTCTTCCATGCCTCAGGCAATCTCCCTGTTTCGATAGATGTATTGAATATTGTTGTTACGGGTACACATAGCGCCTCTGCTCCCTCTCTCAATACCCATGGGGAGATGTTATCTGGCCCCATTGCCTTTGAGGTATCTAGCTCACTCAGAAGCCTCTTCACTTCTTCCTCGGTTGTGTGCACTGTGTCCAGCACATGGTGGTGTGCCCCACCTCTCCGTCTTTCTGGAGCCCCTTCTGTCTCCTCTGTGAACACTTCTTTGAATCTCTTGTTGAGTTCCTCACATACTTCACGGTCATTTCTTGTTGTCTCTCTTCCTTCCTTCCTTAGCCTGATTACCTGGTCCTTGACTGCTGTTTTCCTACTGATGTGGCTGTACAACAGTTTCGGGTCAGATTTGGTTTTCGCTGCTATGTCGTTTTCATATTGTCATTGGGCCTCCCTTCTTATCTGTGCATATTCGTTTCTGGCTCTACGACTGCTCTCCTTATTCTCCGGGGTCCTTTGCCTTCTATATTTCTTCCATTCCCTAGCACACTTGGTTTTTGCCTTCCTGCACCTTTGGGTAAACCATGGGCTCATCCTGGCTTTCTCATTAGTCCTGTTACCCTTGGGTACAAATCTCTCCACAGCCTCCTTGCATATTGTTGCTACATATTCCATCATCTCATTAGCTGGCTTCCCTGCCAGTTCTCTGTCCCGTTGAACCCCGTTCAGGAAGTTCCTCATTCCCCTTGTAGTCCCCTTTCTTGTAGTTTGGCTTCATTCGTCCTGGCCTTCCTTCTTCCCCCTCCACTTGTAGCTCTACTGTGTATACGAAGCTTAAAACCACAAGATCGCTGGCCCCAAGGGGTCTTTCATATGTGATGTCCTCAATATCTGCACTACTCAAAGTGAATACTAGGTCCAGTCTTGCTGGTTCATCCTCTCCTCTCTCTCTCTTATAGTGTCCCTTACCTGTTGGTACATAAAGTTTTCCAGTACCACCTCCATCATGTTAGCTCTCCATGTATCTTGGCCCCCATGTGGCTCCAAGTTCTCCCAATCGATCACCTTGTGTTT
>NC_069440.1:40463661-40468661 GCF_026875155.1 Cherax quadricarinatus
CTATTATTGTCGCTTATTACTCATACACAACTTATGAGAAAATTCGTTTCCATTTTCCCGTGGAGATAAAAGGAAATAAAGAAGAACAAAAACATTTAAAAATAGAAGAAAACCCAAAAGATATATATATGTCCTGCCGAATAGGTAGAACTTGCGATCTTGGCTTAAATAGCAACGTTTCATCTTGCCATATAGGACAAGTGAAAATTTGTGTATGCAATAATTTCGCCAAAATCATTCTGAACCTAACGAAAAAAATATATTTCACTGTGCTTGTTTAGTATTAAATTATTGTAAACAAATCTAAAATATATTTAGTTGGGTTAGGCTAAAATAAATTGATCTTGTTATAATAAGGTTAGGTAAGTTTTTAAGATTCTTTTGATGCAAAATTAAAAATTTTTACATTAACATCAATGAAAAAAATATATCTTTAAACTTATAAGAGAAAATTTTAGAAAGGACTTAATTTTAAATGAGTTCTTGCTAATTGACCATTTTACATATTCGGCACGACATATATATATATATATATATATAATATATATATATATATATAATATATATATATATATAATATATATATATATATATATATATAATATATATATATATATATATATATACATATATATACATATATATATATATATATATATATAATATATATATATATATATATATATATATATATATATATATATATATATATATATATATATATATATATATAATATATACACACACACACACGTGTGTGTGTGTCGTTTGTATGTACTCACCTAGCTGTATTCACCCAGTTGTAATTACAGGGGTCGAATTAAGCTCCTGGCCCCGCCTTTTCACTGGTCACTACTAGGACACTCTTCCTGCTCCATGAGCTTTATCATACCTCTTGTGATTCATCTGATCATCAATTTCCAACTATGACTCCTTGTTGCTGTGTTCATTACTGGAACATTCTGTCTCTGTCCACTTTGTCGATTCCCTCTCAGCATTTTATATGTCGTTATCATATCATCTCTATCTCTCCTGTCTTCCAGTGTCTTCAGGTTAATTTCTCTTAACTTCTCCTCGCATATATCCCTTAGCTCCGGGACTAGTCTTGTCGCAAATCTCTGCACTTTCTTAGTTTCCTTACATGCTTGGCAAGGGTGTGGGTTCCAAACTAGTGCTGCATACTCTAGTATGGGCCTAACGTACACGGTGTACAGGGTCCTGAACGATTCCTTATTAAGATGTCGGAATACTGTTCTTAGGTTTGCTAGGCGCCCGTATACTTCAGCAGTTATTTGGTTGACGTGCGCCTCAGGAGATGTGCCTGGTGTTATACTCACCCAAAGACCCTTTTCCTTGAGTGAGGTTTGTAGTCTCTGGCCCCCTAGACTATACTCCGTGTGCGGACTCCTTTGCCTTTCCCCAATCATCATGACTTTGCACTATGGTGGTGTTGAACTCCAAAGGATCTGGACAGGTTGTAGGCCATTCACAAATACCTGGAGCAGCACCGGAACTAGGACTGACCCCCGTGGAACCCCACTCGTCGCAGGCGCCCACTCTGACACGTCGCCACGTACCATGACTCGCTGTTGTCTTCCTGACAGGTATTCCCTGATCCATTGTGGTGCCTTTCCTGTTACCCGTGTCTGGTCCTCCAGCTTTTGCACTAATCTCTTGTGTTTAACTGTGTACTCACCTAGTTGAGGTTGCAGGGGTCGAGTCCAAGCTCCTGGCCCCGCCTCTTCACTGGTCGCTACTAGGTCACTCTCCCTGAACCATGAGCTTTATCGTACCTCTGCTTAAAGCTATGTATGGATCCTGCCTCCACTACATCGCTTCCCAAACTATTCCACTTCCTGACTACTCTGTGGCTGAAGAAATACTTCCTAACATCCCTTTGATTCATCTGTGTCTTCAGCTTCCAACTGTGTCCCCGTGTTGCTGTGTCCAGTCTCTGGAACATCCTGTCTTTGTCCACCTTGTCAATTCCTCTCAGTATTTTGTAAGTCGTTATCATGTCCCCCTATCTCTCCTGTCCTCCAGTGTCGTCAGGTTGATTTCCCTTAACCTCTCCTCGTAGGATATACCTCTTAGCTCTGGGACTAGTCTTGTTGCAAACCTTTGCACTTTCTCTAGTTTCTTTACGTCTTGGCTAGGTGTGGGTTCCAAACTGGTGCCGCATACTCCAATATGGGCCTAACGTACACAGTGTACAGGGTCCTGAACGATTCCTTATTAAGATGTCGGAAAAGCTGTTCTGAGGTTTGCTAGGCGCCCATATTGCTGCAGCAGTTATTTGGTTGATGTGCGCTTCAGGAGATGTGCCTGGTGTGATACTCACCCCAAGATCTTTTTCCTTGAGTGATGTTTGTAGTCTCTGGCCCCCTAGACTGTACTCCGTCTGCGGTCTTCTTGCCCTTCCCCAATCCTCATGACTTTGCACTTGGTGGGGTTGAACTCCAGGAGACAGTTGCTGGACCAGGTCTGCAGTCTATCCAGATCCCTTTGTAGTTCTGACTGGTCTTCGCTCGACTGAACTCTTCTCATCAACTTCACGTCATCTGCAAACAGGGACACCTCGGAGTTTATTCCTTCCGTCATGTCGTTCACAAATACCAGAAACAGCACTGGTCCTAGGACTGACCCCTGTGGGACCCCGCTGGTCACAGGTGCCCACTCTGACACCTCACCACGTACCATTACTCGCTGCTGTCTTCCTGACAAGTATTCCCTGATCCATTGCAGTGCCTTCCCTGTTATCCCTGCTTGGTCCTCCAGTTTTTTGCACTAATCTCTTGTGTGGTACTGTGTCAAACGCCTTCTTGCAGTCCAAGAAAATGCAATCCACCCACCCCTCTCTCTCTTGTCTTACTGCTGTCACCATGTCATAGAACTCCAGTAGGTTTGTGACACAGGATTTCCCGTCTCTGAAACCATGTTGTCTTCTGGTGATGAGATCATTCCTTTCTAGATGTTCCACCATTCTTCTCCTGACAATATTTTCCATGATTTTGCATGCTATACATGTCAGTGACACTGGTCTGTAGTTTAGTGCTTCATTTCTGTCTCCTTTTTTAAAGATTGGGACCACATTTGCTTTCTTCCATGCCTCAGGCAATTTTCATGTTTCAATAGATGTATTGAATATTGTTATTAGGGGTACACATAGCGCCTCTGCTCCCTCTCTCAGGACCCATGAGAGATGTTATCTGGCCCCATTGTCTTTGAGGTATCTAGCTCACTCATACAAGCACTAACATTCAACACTCAAACAGCTCATACTTTGCACTCTACATTACACTCCAAAGGTAAATGCAGAACAATACAAAATACAAAATAAAAAAATCGAGAAAGTATAATGAATAGACCAAATTTATTATCCACATTTATAAAACTTTTAAATACAGTACCAAACATCGATTGTAGATCACATATACTCCATGTTTATCAAATCACAGAACGAGTGGAGCTGGATCTCATGACAAGCGAGTACTAAAACTCGTTTTGTGATTTGCGTTCAATCGCGTTATTACGATCTGTTACAACCGGACATTCGGTAAAGCACATACTTGAGGGTTACTCTGGAAATCTCAACACGTACTTTGCAGCCACCACACATTCCTTATACTCATACCAGAAGACAACACTCAAAACGACTAATGGCCATTAAAAACATACTTGTAAGTCACTTGTGCAAACACTAGATTAAGGCCCCACGAGCGAAACGTTTCCTCAGTCTTCTTGTGTTGAACAAGTGACATACTTATTTTCTTATTTATTTTATGCAACAAGGCCTTCCAAAATGTTCATCGAGGGGGGCGGCAACCCCTGAGAGCGAGCATTTTATGGGGGTTGCAATATTGAGTGGCATATCATTTTAACCAATGTTTTTACATTTATTTACAAAACATATTCGTTCCCGGCTGACTTTTTTTTTTAATATGGAGGCGCTAACCTCAGGAAGAGAAATATCTTTTTATACACTTTGTTGAGTGACGTTTCATAAGTCTTTTTATACTGATTTCAAAAATATATTTCCTACTCATTCTAATCTGTTTTATTATAATACGTCAGCTCGGCCAGAGTAAGTCACTTTCAATTTTGTGGGTTCTCCTAGATAATTTACACGTATGTTACTATGTATCACAATTTGTGTAACCGTATTTACGTGTACCTGTATCTAAATAAGCTTGCGTACTTACGTAATTACTTAGTTACTAGGGCGTGACTCCCCCCACACCCACCTCGGGAAAAAGCCGAGGTGGAGAGAAAACTTTAGTCAATTGAAACGACAACAAAAGCGGAAATACCTTTTATTAATCTTTCCACCTTAATAAAATATCTACAAGCAACTAAATATTCTGAGCAGCTCCGGGTTATTCTGCCAGATTTGCCTAAATCACTGACCTCTCTATGTGATTACTTGTAGATTTTATCGCCACTGGAAAAAAATCCTCGCCATTAATTTAAATACGTTCTCGTTCGAGGTAGTATGATATGCTACTTTATTTCTTATATTTATATTGAGAGGAATATCTTTATTTCTCATGCGGGTGTTTATACTGCTTTCACAGCAATAAAAATGTGTAGTAACTAGTCACTTCGAAATTTATTCCCATCAATAGGTACTAAATATTAAAGTGGAGGAGAAAGCAGTTATATTTCACCTTACTACACAGCCCTCCCTAGCCCTCACTAGCCCTCACTAGCCCTCACTAGCCCTCCCTAGCCCTCCCTAGCCCTTCCTAGCCCTCCCTAGCCCTCCAACACCACAGTCACGCCTCCCTCTCATTAAATATCACCAACACCACAGTTTACGCCTCCCTCTCATTAACACCTCCAACACCACAGTCACTCCTCCCTCTCATTAATACCTCCAACACCACAGTCACTCCTCCCTCTCATTAATACCTCCAACACCACAGTCACTCCTCCCTCTCTATTAATACCTCCAACACCACAGTCACTCCTCCCTCTCATTAATACCTCCAACACCACAG
>NC_069440.1:40476161-40486915 GCF_026875155.1 Cherax quadricarinatus
CGTTTTCTTCATAAATACTGACAGTATGCTCATTAGAGATACCGGTCTGTAAGTTCCTTTTGTCTGTTCCCCATTTTATAAATGGCGACTACTTTTGCCATTTTCTAATTTTCTGATACTTGACCTGACTGGAGAGATTGGGTTTTATATTTTTGATGTTGGGCAACACTGTGTTTTTTTCTTCTCTCAGCACCCCCTATAGATATGATATCAGTACCTTTACCCCTGATATACCTCTGATGAGTTTCGAGAGTTTTTCTACTCCGAGAGCCCGGCCTTGGACCAGGCACCAGGTACCACTGATTTGGTTACATCAGTCTCACTCAGTAGTCTCATTACTTCATCTTATGTTCTGCTGATGCTTACTAACACTTGCTGAAACTGGTCTGACTAGAACGCCTTCAGGTAACTCACTCTCCTCCTCCTTCAGTCCTGTCACTTGCTTCTTTACAGTTCTCTTTCTAATGTATCTGTAGAGTAACTTTGGCTCTGTTTTGGCCTGTTAATCATCATTTCCAAACTGCCTCTTCGATTCCATACTCATTCTTGTTTATTCATTTCTTGCTAACCTGTAGAACTAAAAGTTACAATACCGTAGCTAGAACAATTCACAAATAACCAGCACTTGGAAACTTGTTAATAGTCTAAGTCGGACCGGAACGTCGTCATAAGTTTCAGTCTCCTAAGTGCGGATTTTTTGTGTATGGCTCTCCTGACTCACGAAATCGCTATAACACGCGTTGGTCTGCTAGCTCTAGGACTGGCAACTTATGGCTTAAAATCCCAAGTGTTCCATGATTGTCTCTCCCCTCTTCTTCGCTGGCTTTCCCGTAGTTTTCATTCGCTTTATATTTCTTCTACAGTGCTTCCTACATTATATTTCCAGTTATTTGCTTCCCGGACCATGATTCTATGACCTTACTTACAGGACCTTCCTTCTAGGACCTTGCTTCCAGGACGTTGCTTATAAAACCTGGTTTACAGGAATTTGTTTCCAAATCTGGCCTCCTGGACCTTACCTCCATGACCTTGCCTCCAGGACCTTTCCTCTAGGACCACGCCTCCAGGTTCTTGCCTCCAGGACACTTCTTCCTTTCCTCCTGAGACTCTCGCCCGAACTTTCATCGTTTAGACTTCACGCTGAACTACCACGTGTCATCCGCCATATTCCACCCACTCATTGTTTTCCTCACCATCCTGAACGTCATTTTCTAAATGCTTTTTTTTTTTACTGTAAATTAAGGCAAGTTAGGTAAGCATAAATTCGCCTAAGTTAAGACAAATTAGATGAGGATAAATTTCTCTAGGTTAAGCCATGTTAGGTTACCTTAAGCTAGATTACGTTAGTTTAGGTTACATAAACCTTTAAGAACGTATATTCAACCATTGATCTACAACAGGTCAGGTAACTCAGTGGATACACAGCGACAGGAAGCGCTCAAGTGTGAGGATAAACATATGTGGTGAGAAAATGGGTTAGGTAATAAGAAAATGGATTGGATAATTGGTAAGATAATGGACTGGATAAAAGGTAGGGTAATTTGTAAGATAATGGGTTGAATAACAGGTAAAAATGGGTTTAATAATTGGTAAGATAACGGGTTGGATAATATATAAGATAATGAGTTGAACCATAGGTAAAGTAATGTGTTGGATAATGGTAAGACAACTGGATAATTAGTAAGAAAACAGGTTTGATAACATGTAACAGAATGGGTTGGATAATAGGTAGGAGAATGGGCTGGATAATATATAAGAGAATGGGTTGGATAATTGGTAAGAGAATGGGTTGGATAATTGGCAACATAATGGGATGGATAATTGGTAAGAGAATGGGTTAGATAATAGGTAAGAGAATGGGTTGGATAATTGGCAACATAATGGGATGGATAATTGGTAAGAGAATGGGTTAGATAATAGGTAAGAGAATGGGTTGGATAATTGGCAACATAATGGGATGGATAATTGGTAAGAGAATGGATAGGATAATTGTTAAGAGAATGGGTTGGATAACTGGTAAGAAAATGGACTGGATAATTGGTTAGAGAATAGGTTGGGTAATAGGTAAGTGAATGGGTTGGATAATGTTGCTCTCAAGCACTCAAGACACACTCATGTTTGTATTTTACTTTTTCTTGATCTTCCATTTTGCATCTTTCCCTGTCTTTCTGTTATTTCATATCTTCTTTCACTCCCTCTTCTTTTCCTGCCCTCTGACCTCTCATTTTCACCATTTCCAATACCCTTATACAGTCTTTTTTTCCTCTGCCCCATTAACCCTCCATTTTCCGTTCTTATTTTGCCATTCTGGCCTTCTATCTCTACTCTTCCCATTTACTTCTGACCATCCATCTCACCTCTCCACATTTTCTTCTGACCTTCCATCTCTCCTCTTCCCATTTTCTTCTGACCTTTCCTTTCTCTCACTCGCCCTGCCCTAGGATCATCTATCACCCCTTATCCCCTTCTCCCTTTCCTCCACCTTCTCAGTAAACAGCCATTGCTTACATCCTTGTGTTAAAACTTTTTGTCTAAGAGTTAACTTTCTTTTCTGTGAAAGTAAAAGGTAAAAAGAAAATGGTATTTGGTGGAAGTTTTCTGGCGCGGCCGATGGGAAGAAAACGCTGAGAAAGAGATAAAGTTTGGTCCATGAGGAAAAAAGTAAATAGTGTAGTGCCTGCTTCAAGATGAGCAGAGTGTAGTTTGTTGTGTTCAAGTGTCTGAAGGAGCCACCACCACCTGCTTGCTTATTAAAACTCACACACACCCAACCCCTCCCCCTCACACACACCCAACCCCTCCCCCTCACACACACCCAACCCCTCCCCCTCACACACACCCAACCCCTCCCCCTCACACACACACCCAACCCCTCCCCCTCTACACACACCCAACCCCTCCCCCTCACACCACACCCAACCCCTCCCCCTCACACACACCCAACCCCTCCCCCTCACACACACTCAACCCCTCCCCTCACACACACCCAACCCCTCCCCTCACACACACCCAACCCCTCCCCCTCACACACACCCAACCCCTCCCCCTCACGCACACCCACCCCTCCCCCTCACACACACCCAACCCCTCCCCCTCACACACGCCCAACCCCTCCCCCTCACACACACCCAACCCCTCCCCCTCACACACACCCAACCCCTCCCCCACACACACACCCAACCCCTCCCCCTCACACACACCCCAACCCCTCCCCCTCACACACACACCAACCCCTCCCCTCACAACACAACCAACCCCTCCCCACACACACCCAACCCCTCCCCCTCACGCACAGCCAACCCCTCCCCTCACACACACCCAACACCCCCCCCCCCTCACACACACCCAACCCCTCCCCCTCACATACACCCAACCCCTCCCCCTCACACACACCCAACCCCTCCCCCTCACACACACCCAACCCCTCCCCCTCACACACACCCAACCCCTCCCCCCCACACACACCCAACCCCTCCCCCTCACACACACCCAACCCCTCCCCCTCACACACACCCAACCCCTCCCCTCACACACACCCAGCCCTCCCCCTCACACACACCCAACCCCTCCCCCTCACACACACCCAACCCCCCGCCTCACACACACCCAACCCCTCCCCCTCACACACACCCAACCCCTCCCCCTCACACACAGCCACACAGAGGAGGAAGAGTGACTTAGTAGCGACCAGTGAAGAGAGGGGGCCAGGAGCTATGACTCGACCCCTGAAACCACAATTAGATGAGTACAATTAGGTGACTACACACACGCACGCACACACACACACACACACACACACACACACACACACACACACACACACACACACACACACACACACACACACACACACACACACACACACACACACACACACACACACAGTGAAGAGGCGGGGTCAGGAACTATGAATCGACCCCTGCAACCACAAAAGGTGAGTACACACACACACACACAGAAACCTAGCTGACTGATTGAACTAAGAGTCTGTCTAATGTCCGAGTGTGTCAAGCTGTGTGGACAGTTTACTCGGCTTTTCCCCAGCAGCTGTTTGTCAAGGCTTGCTGCATGAAGCTGCATTCCTCTGCCTGTAAAGGAGGGCTAGATGTCCTACAAATTCCGAGGAATCCTACAGTGATTTCTCTTTTGGTTTTCGTGTCACGCTGTGATAGGAAGTGTAACAGGTCGCCTTTGTCTGCGGATTTCTTGTAGACTTTGAAATCATACATATTATTGTTCATACATAGTAATACGTCTAGAAAAAGTGGACGTCCATTTTGTGCATCCGTGGAGTACCTCACTGAAGGTTTTACGAGATAGGATGTTCAACCTAATGACATAAATTATCATTATAATATTTTCAGAATTTATCCAACTTTTAATCGCCTCCACGGTTGCTAAATCAACATACACAACACTGCTACGCCGTCAGGTAACCGTCCTTGAAAACCTGGACAACGATGAATCTTTATCTGTCACCACCCCCGATTAGGACGTTGGAGAGTTGATTACGAACTCCAGCCATTATAACTCCAAAATTAACAATCTACTACGCAACTTACACCTACAAAACTCTCTACCTACGACAACAACAGACAAAATTATTCACCAAAATACGACACTTTTTATATAAAGACACACGGAAGAGGGAGAAACTTGTCTATTCTCCAATAACCAGCACACATATATGGGCTACCCAAAACCAATAAACGAGGAGTTTTCTTTAGACCATCCTCGGGAATTGGTAGTGCGCCACATAGATAAGCAAGAACCTTGGACAAACACGTCATTAAACTCGTGGCTACTATCAGTCAGGCTCACCTCAGACGCTGATGGAGATACATTAGACTGAACTAGGAGCAACAACGTAGGAACAACAGTAAATTATGCTTCATGGTGAAAAAACCCACAAAGATGACTTATTACACTTCCTTTTACACCATGAAACGAAAACAAAGAGAACAATCACCATAATTATGACCGTAATATATCACTAGCTCTGCTGTCCTCGAAAAGTAATGTGACTACATACACCAGACCTTCACCAATCTAAGATACCAAATACATTTGATTAACATTTTACACAGTTTGAAGAGAGAATTTAATATGGTTGGATCCGAGACGTCAGTTACCTTCCTGCCAAGATTAAAACCATCAAAACCAATTTCACTTCTAGCACAATCAAGAAGTTGGTAACACAGACAAACACACAACACAAAGAAACTAGCTTTGCCATCTACCATCCCATGTAGGAGTAATAGCTAACTAAATTTGGGGAAGACTTCTAGAATCCTGCAACAGTGCATCAGAGAACACAAGCCAGCATGTCGAAGGGAAGAGTTCAGTCACACTTGTACTGTGAACCGAGATTTCTACAAATCAGTCATCAGAGAAACGGTTTAGCTCAATATATTCTGTGATTAAAAGCTGCTCTCATTGCAATTACCAACACCATCGCACAGTATTCTGCCAGATTTGTGGTTTCAGAAGTTCTGGCCAGACTCGTCCGGCCCTAGCCAGACATCCATCACGTAGCCACGCCCTCACATGCAGCACCTCACCTTGACCCACTACAGCTCTGTCTTAGATTGGAACAGCCTTTTAAAAAAATGTTTCAATGCCGCATTTGTATCATATGCACTTGTATTCCTGTGTTTGAAGGGTCTGATCTCTAGCTTCACAGTCCACCATAATGAATTCATATTTTGTCTGTGTTTGAGAGGGTTGGGCTCCATCTTTTGGGTTTCATAAGTATGACCTACGTCAGTTATTTCTGCATGATAAAAGGGTAAATCTGAAATAAAACGTTACTTTGTAAATTAATCATTCAATCTCTCTTAATTTTTAAATCTTTAAGAATGTTAGGTTTCAGCTCCTGAGCTTGTTGAGATTGTGGAGTTACAGATCTTGGTCTTGTTGAGATTATGGCGTTACTGCTCCTGGGCCTCTTAACGATATATTCATATTGATATAAAATTATAGTGGTGTTTGTTTAGATTGACCTCTAGCTTCTGGACTTCTTAAAGGTATTGAAGTACAATTCCTGGAGATCAGAAACCATCATGACGGTTCCTCGTCTGACTGATCTTAAATGATCTTAAAGGTAAAAGGTCAGGAATTCCTGCCTGCACATGTAATTAAAACCAAGCAGAGAGCAAAAAAAAGTGAAGGAGGTGCCCAGGGGAGTGCTGTCAGAAATTATTGGAGGAAATAAATATTTAGTATATAGAACGTTACTTTAAGCATGGAAAATAAATACATGGCGTAAACTGTCCCCCTCGTCCCACGTCCAAAGAACTTATTGTATATTTTACGTTAGGTACAAATGAACTATAACCATTAGGATGAGTGACATTGGTAAGTCGCAAGAGATAAATATCGGTAGGAAAGAGGAAGATTATTTCCCAGTAAAAATAGGCCTTAGACAAGGATGTGTGATGTCACCGTGGTTGTTTAATATATTTATAGATGGGGTTGTAAGAGAAGTAAATGCGAGGGTCTTGGCAAGATGTGTGTAGTTAAAAGATAAAGAATCAAGCACAAAGTGAGAGTTGTCACATTTGCTCTTTGCTGATGACACTGTGCTTTTAGGAGATTCTGAAGAGAAGTTGCAGAGGTTGGTGGATGAATTTGGTAGGGTATGTAAAAGAAGAAAATTAAAAGTGAATATAGGAAAGAGTACGGTTATGAGGATAACAAAAAGATTAGGTGACGATAGATTGGATATCAGATTGGAGGGAGAGAGTATGGAGGAGGTGAATGCATTCAGATACTTAGGAGTGGACGTGTCAGCAGATGGGTCTATGAAGGATGAGGTGAATCATAGAATTGATGAGGGGAAAAGGGTGAGCGGTGCACTTAGGAGTCTGTGTACACAAAGAACTTTGTCCATGAAAGCAAAAAGGGGAATGTATGAGGTATAGTTGTACCAACACTCTTGTATGGGTCTGTGGAATGTGTGATGAATGTTGCAACGAGGAGGATGCTGGAGGCAGTGGAAATGTCATGTCTGAGGGCAATGTGTGGTGTGAATATAATGCAGAGAATTCGTAGTTTGGAAATTAGGAGAACGTGTGGGATTACAAAAACTATTATCCAGAGGGATGAGAAGGGGTTGAGGTGGTTCGGACATGTAGATAGAATGGAACAAATCAGAATGACTTCGAGAGTGTATAAATCTGTGGTGGAGGGAAGGCGGGGTAAGGGTCGGCCTAGGAAGGGTTGGAGGGAGGGGGTAAAGGAGGTTTTGTGTGCGAGGGACTTGGACTTCAAGCATGCTGGCACGCGTGAGAGCAATAATGCAAGTGTGGGAGACAGAAAATACCTGCCAGGAGAGACAGTAATGCCAGAGTGGGAGACACAAGATACCTGCCTAGGGAAACAGTAATGACAATGTGGGAGACACAATATACCTGCCTGGGGAGACAGTCATGCCAGTGTGGGAGACACTGTTGTGTAAGGTGTTGTGGGGAAGTTTGAAGTGCTTGCAGTAACTAGCAGTGTTGAACCTTTACTTCACTTTAACAACACAGCAAGCACGGCAACACAGCAAGCATATCAACACAGAAAGCACGTCAACACAGCAAGACGTCAACACACCAAGCACGTCAACACAGCAAGCATATTAACACAGAAAGCACGGCAACACAGCAAGCACGTCAACACAGCAAGCATATTAACACAGAAAGCACGGCAACACAGCAAGCACGGCAACACAGCAAGCATATCAACACAGAAAGCACGTCAACACAGCAAGACGTCAACACAGCAAGCACGTCAACACAGCACGTCAACACAGCAAGCACGTCAACATAGCAAGTACGTCAACACAGAAAGCACGTTAGCACAGAAAGCACGTCAACACAGCAAGCACGTCAACACAGCAAGCACGTCAACACAGCAAGCACGTCAACACAGCAAGCACGTCAACACAGCAAGCACGTCAACACAGCATGCACGTCAACACAGCATGCACGTCACCGTGAAAGAACAACAAAGTATTGCGCAAAAACGGAGCAACAACAAGCAACAACAGCTGAACAACTTACAAGTACAGTAATGTGGCATGCAAAGAGTACGTAACCTTTATTCGGCGCATGTACACACCCTCATTTTAAGGCTATCTCCCCCAACCAGCGAACCAGGTACTAAGGGTTGATGATGGGGCCCCGTCGTTCAACCAGTACCCAGGTTCCAGCCAATGAGAAGATGGTTTTGGCAATCGCAGAGGTGTGGGTACCACTCGCCTGTCTGCCCTTGTCATTCCCACTCTAGAGCTGGTTGAAGCACGGTCTGCTCTCTAGTGGCTTCTATTCTGCCTTGCTTACCGTGGAGTGCACTAATACCTAGTGTTGTACATAGTGTATATAGTGTATATACTTCTGTTCTAAAATGATGAAGGATAATGCAAGTCAAAAGTTTTTCTGCTGTGTTTATTTTGCTCCCTTTACACCCAGGATAACAGGCCTTTGGGACTCCTGGGTTGTAATAAGTAACATAAAAGAAAAGTACAGTAACTTTCAATAACAGCATACTAACATTTGCCGAATAAGGCAAGTGAAAGTTTGTGTATGCAATAATTTCGCAGAAATCATTCTGAACCTAACGGAAAAAAATGTATTTCATTGTGTTTGTTTATTATTAAATTGTAAACTTAAAGGTTAGATAAGTTTTCTAAGGCTCCTTTGAACATGGTTATTAATTTTTACATTAACATAAATGAAAAATGTATCTTTAAACGTACAGAGAAAATATAAGAATGGACTTAATTTTAAATCAGGTCTTGTTAACTGACCAGTTTTACCCATTCGGATATTGGGATATTGGCAGTTTAGAGGGATATCATATATTACTTCACATATGCTTCTAAACTGTTGTATCTGAGCGCCTCTGCAAAGACAGTGATTATGTGTGAGTGAGGTGAAAGTGTTGAATGATGAAAGTATTTTTTGTGGGGGGATTTTTTCAGATTATGATAACGTGGGTGGCACCAGCGAGATGCCACCATGGCTACTGTCAGGGAGGCTGAAGTCAGAATAACACCTTCGATGCTACTGTCAGGGAGGCTGAAGTCAGAATAACACCTTCGATGCTACTGTCAGGGAGGCTGAAGTCAGAATAACACCTTCGATGCTACTGTCAGGGAGGCTGAAGTCAGAATAACACCTTCGATGCTACTGTCAGGGAGGCTGAAGTCAGAATAACACCTTCGATGCTACTGTCAGGTAGGCTGAAGTCAGAATACACCTTCGATGCTACTGTCAGGGGGCTGAAGTCAGAATAACACCTTCGATGCTACTGTCAGGGAGGCTGAAGTCAGAATAACACCTTCGATGCTACTGTCAGGGAGGCTGAAGTCAGAATAACACCTTCGATGCTACTGTCAGGGAGGCTGAAGTCAGAATAACACCTTCGATGCTACTGTCAGGGAGGCTGAAGTCAGAATAACACCTTCGATGCTACTGTCAGGTAGGCTGAAGTCAGAATAACACCTTCGATGCTACGTCAGGGAGGCTGAAGTCAGAATAACACCTTCGATGCTAATGTCGGAGGCTGAAGTCAGAATAACACCTTCGATGCTACTGTCAGGGAGGCTGAAGTCAGAATAACACCTTCGATGCTACTGTCAGGGAGGCTGAAGTCAGAATAACACCTTCGATGCTACTGTCAGGGAGGCTGAAGTCAGAATAACACCTTCGATGCTACTGTCAGGAGGCTGAAGTCAGAATAACACCTTCGATGCTAACTGTCAGGGAGGCTGAAGTCAGAATAACACCTTCGATGCTACTGTCAGGAGGCTGAAGTCAGAATAACACCTTCGATGCTACTGTCAGGGAGGCTGAAGTCAGAATAACACCTTCGATGCTACTGTCAGGGAGGCTGAAGTCAGAATAACACCTTCGATGCTACTGTCAGGGAGGCTGAAGTCAGAATAACACCTTCGATGCTACTGTCAGGAGGCTGAAGTCAGAATAACTACCTTCGATGCTACTGTCAGGGAGGCTGAAGTCAGAATAACACCTTCGATGCTACTGTCAGGGAGGCTGAAGTCAGAATAACCACCTTCGATGCTACTGTCAGGGAGGCTGAAGTCAGAATAACACCTTCGATGCTACTGTCAGGGAGGCTGAAGTCAGAATAACACCTTCGATGCTACTGTCAGGGAGGCTGGTTGACGCTTTTGAATCCAAATTACCAAGTCATGAATTTAAAATAACAAATAATAATAATAAATTATAATATAATATAAGTAGTGAACTTTTCTTCTGGGCGGTGTATCCGGTTTAGGCCTTCCACTGAGCGCACCCTTCCGGTTTAGGCCTTCCACTGAGGCGCACCCTTCCGGTTAAGGCCTTCCACTGAGCGCACCCTTCCGGTTTAGGCCTTCCCCTGAGCGCACCCTTCCGGTTTAGGCCTTCCCCTGAGCGCACCCTTCCGGTTTAGGCCTTCCCCTGAGCGCAACCCTTCCGGAAAAAGGCCTTCCCACTGGGCGGTGTATCCGGTCTAGGACCAGCGCTGGAGGGTCACCTTTTCACACCTAGTGTTACTTCCGGTTTGACCTTGACCTCGCCCTCGAGACTACCTCACTCCTTGACCCCCCCAACCATTACACCCCGCCCACGACCCCCCCCTTCGCGACCCCCCTGTCTCGCCGCGCGCCCGCCCCGCGCCCTTCGCGACCCCGCGCGCGCCCACCCGCGCCGTCCGCCCCGTTGGACCCCCCCCCCCCGCGCCCCCACGTCCCCCCACCCCCC
>NC_069440.1:40487415-40515352 GCF_026875155.1 Cherax quadricarinatus
ACAATCTTACCGTAAACCATAGACAAACCAATTTTCCATCGCGGGGGTCACTGAAGGGTGGCAACCGCTGACTTGGGGAAGGGGGGAAGGGGAGTCCACCGGGACACAGGGGGACCCCTGGAGCCCTGACCCGGGGAAGGCCTGCTGAACTGGGGGGAAGGGGGGAAAGGGAGTCCCTCAGGTGACAAAAGTGGACTCCTGGGGGAAAACTGACCCGGGAAGGCACCGCCGACCTAGGCAATGGGGTAAGGGAAGACTCTGGAGCGAGCGGTGGATTCCGGATACATAATTTGAGGAAGGTTTTTGTTGAGGCTGATTTTAAAGGTAAGGGGGGAAAGGGGGGACACCCGGGAGCGAGCGGATGTTTCCTGGATCATGAAACCGGGGGGAAGGCATAATACTGCAGTTGAGGCTGACCTTGTGTAAGTGGGGAAGGGAAGATATCTGGCGGTAACGGAAGGTTTCCCTGGTACATGAACCTGGGTAAGGCAAGAATTACCGCCGATTTTGGGGGAAGGGGGGGGGGGTCCTCTGAGGGTGACAAAGTGGACCCCTGGACCACTGCCGGGGAAGGAAACCGGCCCCTTAGGAAGTGGGAGCGAGGGGGATGGTTCCTGGATACTAACTTGAGGAAGGTTTTGTTTTGAGATGATTTTAGGTAAGGGGGAAGGGGGGGAGACATCCGGGACGAGCGGATGGATTCCTGGAACAGAACCTGGGTAAGGGCATGAATAATGCGGTTGAGGCTGACCTTGGAAAGTGGGGAAGGGAAAATATCCGGCGGTAGAGGATGAATTCCGGATCTAACCTGGGTAGGAAAATTACAGGGGCATTTGGGTGCCCTTTGGAAAGGGGGGAGGGGGGGACCTCCGGCGGTAGCCCGGATAAATTTCCCCTGGATACATGAAGGGGTTTAAGGATAAATACAGCAGTTGAGGCTGCCCTTAGGTAAGGGGGAAGGGAAAAACATCCGGAGGAGGACGGATGGACTCCTGATACATGAACCTGGGGAGCTGAGGCTGGAAGGAAGGGGAGAGAGGCATGGCTGGACCTTAGGGAGTGAGAGGGGAGACATCCGGGGGGCCCACGGATGATTCCTGGACACATGAACCTGGGGGAAGGCGAGGGGGGGGGGAACCTTAAAGACGAACCACTGCCTCCACGTGGCAAGGTCTGTAAACTCAGAGATAAATCTGAGGCTGACAGTGGTCGCAATATATTGTATATAATTATAATTATAATATACTATAATATATTATAATTTATTATTTTTTTTGTTTTTTTAATTCATGATTGGGGTTTTTTGGCAAAAAGCGTCAACCACCCTCCTGAGAGTAGATCAAAGGGGTTTTATTCTGACTTCAGCCTCCCTGACAGTGCATCGAAGGTTTATTCGATTCCGCCCCCCTGACAGTGCATCAAAGGTTTTTTATTCTGACTTCGCCTCCCTGACAGAGCTCGAAGGGTTATTTGCTTCAGCCCCCCTTGGAGTAGATCAAGGTGTTATTCTGACTTCAGCCTCCCTGACATAGCAGAAGGGTGTTATTCTGACTTCAGCCCCCCTGCAGTACATCAAAGGTGTTTTTTCGACTTCGCTCCTGACAGTAGCATCAAAGGGTTATTCTGACTTCAGCCTCCCTCAGTAGCATCGAAGGTGTTATTTTGACTTGCCTCCCTGACAGTAGCCTGGTGGCATCTCGCGGGTGCCCCCCAGTTACAAAACCCTAAAAAATCCCCCCACAAAAAAATTTTTCACATTCAACATTTTCACCTCATACACATAATCACTGCTTTGCAGGGCCCTCAGATCAACATTTTAGAAGCTTTGAAGAAATTTTAAGATACCCCTTTAAAATCCCAATACCCCCAATACCCAATGGGTTAAACTGGTCAGTTAACAAGATTTGATTTAAAATTAAGTCTTCTTATATTTTTCTCTGTATTTTTTAAAAGATACATTTTTCATTTTTTTAAATGTAAAAATTAAAAACCAGTTTTAAAGGAGCCCTTTGAAAACCCTTTTCTAACTTTAAATTTCAATTTAATAATAAACAAACACAATGAAATACATTTTTTTCCGTTAGTTTCAGAATGATTTCTGCAATTATTGCATACACAAACTTTCACTTGCCTTTTTGGGGAAAAGAGTGTGCTGTTATGAAAGTTACTGTAATTTTTTTTTTATGTTACTTATTAAACCCAGGGGTCCCCAAAGGCCCGTTCCTGGGTGTAAAGGGGGCAAATAAAAACAGCAGAAAAAACTTTTTACTTGCATTATCCTTCTCATTTTAGAACAGAAGTTATACCTATATACACACGTACAACCCCAGGTATTGTGCACTCCCGGTAAGCAAACAGAAAAAAAGCACTAGAGAGCAACCGGCTTAACCAGCTCAGGTGGGAATGACAAGGGCAACAGGCGATGGGACCCACACCTCTGCAAATTTCCAAAACCATCTTCTCATTGGGTGGAACCTGGGTATGGTTTAACGCGGGGCCCACATCAACCCTTAGTACCTGGCGCTGGTTGGGGGGTGTGTAATGCGCCGATAAAAGGTTACGTCTCTTTTCATGCCACATTACTGTACTTTTAAAATTCGCTGTTGTTGTTGTTGTTGCCCTTTTTGCCCCCAATACTTTTTTTTTTTTCACGGGAGTGATGCGTGTTGGGTTTCGTGACTACTCACATTGTCAAGGGACTATCAAGGAACTGTCAAGGACAAATGTGAGTAGTCACGAAAGCGCTGAATTTTCTCTATTCTTTCATAGGGGAGTAGTTGTTTTTGCATATTCTGAAATCACCTGTTTACTGTAATCTTATTGCATATAATATATATATATTATATAGAATATATATATATATATAAATATATATATATATATAATATATATATATATATAATATATATATAGGATATAATATTGGTGTGCAAAATTAATTGGGACGTGAGTAAATTATGTGATTATCACTTAGTAGAACTAGTCTCCGGCTTATTAATGTGAGGTTCTTTTCTTTCAGAACGCTGTCTACCTCTTCTGGCAACCACCAGCATGTGCTACCCTGCAACTCTTGTCAATTGTTCTGTAGGCGTGCAGCGTCTCGTGATGAATGTGGCTTCCTCAAATACTCGCCTTCAAATCAAGATTACAGTTGAAAATTCATGATAGATTTACACCTACGACCTGCAAATACTCTAGCTTTTAGAAAATATGCTACTTTGATTATCAGACAGAATGCCGAAATTAGAGCCTAGCAAAGACAACTGTCGGTCGGATTCTGAAGAGACCCTGACGACACTGGTGATGGTGGAGCGCTTCATCGAGGAAGATGTGGAAGAAAACGATGGTAGGTTAACATAAATGTGAAGGCTCCCCAAAAAAACCAGAGGGGAATCTACTGTCGAACGAAGGTTATATTGAAGTTCGCAAACTTCCAGAAAGCCAGTAAAGAAACAATTTATTGGACTGATGTATGAAGAAAACCTGCCTGGGGTGGGCACTGGATCATAAGGGATGGCCAACATAGAAATGGAGAAAATTTATATTTATCAGATAAGCGCATTTTGAAGAACGTGCGTACAGATCATGAAGTGGAGACGGATCAAGACGAACGCCTTCATACTATGGACACATCAACAAACGCCAAAACACCTACATAAAAAGGAGTTTTGGGGTAGTGATTCACTGCTAAAGGCCTCTGAACGGCTTGTCAATTGATGAGGACGATGAACATTGACAAATGCAAGGCAATCTAACAACCCTTTGCTTCCTACTGTGGATAGAGACTTTTTCCCTGAAGGAGAATGCATTTTTCCAGCAGGCTCTCGCTATATGCCACACTTCCAGAAAAATGTTTACATTCTTCGACGAAGAATAACCCAACGCAGGATCGGAAAACAGGACAATTCAGCACTGGGGAAGTTAATTACTGCTATTGGCATTATAACCTGATAACATCACAAACAACTTGTCAAAATTTTTTCAACATTTTTCGATTCTATGCCAAATCGTGTAGCAATGCTTATAAAAGCATATCTGTCATATCATAAATTTACTATATATTTTTCAAACAAAAACATTTTTACTAAATAAATCTCTTGATTATCACTGTCACATTTAAAATCACGACTAACTGTATATGTACAGAAACACACAACGCAAACACACAACACACACACACACAACACACAAAACACACACACACACACACACACACACACACACACACACACACTCAACACCACACTGCGCGCGCGCACAAATGACAAATATGTAATATATTACTGTAAATAATTATATACTATATATCTACCACACACAATATCACAAACTACACACACACAACTCACCAAACTCCTGACACAAACAATCACTCTCTACTCAAACACACACAAACACACTCAATCTCACAGACACACATCTCACACAAACTATCACAAAAACACACACAATCACACACAAACTCACACAATAACAAAAAAACACAAACAATATCTTCTGTATAAATGCCACAAAGCCACTACAACTAATAGATTGAGAGTTGTATCTAACTAGTCCCACACTGACACCAGGATGCACATACCCTCCGCATGCAGCTGCCCTTGTCTTGAAAGTTATATTTAAACCTTTGTACGAGCCCATAGTATTTTTAACAAATACTCTGTGATTGCTAAGGTTACTGTACCTCACGTGAGTCTTCCCCTCGCCAGAGAATATACAATCTTTTTTTGACTAATCACCTTTACTACACGGCCTATGACAACCTTACCCTACAAATCTTGTCCTATTTGTTCGTTTTTAATATTACTCAAAAATTTATTTATTATATTATGATCTTATCTGTACTTTATCCACACAAACACACATTCAAAGAACGCAACTTTCCAAATTACCTTTCCTTGTCGTCCTTTGTAACTGGTGCAAGCAGGATTACTAGACCATCTTGAGCCAGTCATTATAGTCGCCTCCTACAACATAAAATTGCTTACGAAAAATATTTCTAATTAACCAAAAAAGGCACAATACCGTGACTGGAACAATACACAAATAACCCGCATTTTGTAAATGGTCCAAATCGGACCGAAATGTCGTCGTAAGCTCCTCTCTTCCATGTGCGGGTTACATGTGTATAAATAACTCTAGTCCACTTTTCAATTTCATTTCAAAGGAAACATTGCAAGGGCAGGAATAAAATGAGAATAAAATGGAAATGAGTATGTATAGAAACATACATGCATATACATACATGCTGTGTATTCTCACCGTTAGGGGTAGCTCACTATATTACGTGCACCTCAGACAATGAAAAGGGCAGCAATGCTGCTAGTGTGTGAAATATTTAACAGGTTTCCAATTCCCATTCCCATGCCATGACTGAATACCTGTCTACTAATGTGCTACGTGTGTGTGTGTGTGTGTGTGTGTGTGTGTGTGGTGTGTGTGTGTGGTGTGTGTGTGTGTGTGTGTTGTGTGTGTGTGTGTGTGAAGTGCCCTTTTTCCCTCATCAATTCTATGATTCACCTCATCCTTCATAGACCCATCCTGCTGACACGTCCACTCCTAAATATCTGAATACACTACACCTCCTCCATAACTCTCTCCCTCCAATCTGATATCCAACTATCGTCACCTTAATCCTTTTTGTTACCTCATAACCGTAACTCTTTCCTATATTCCACTTTTAATTTTCTTCTTTTTACAATACCCTACCAAATTCATCCACCAACCTGCAACTCCTTCAGAATCACCTAAAAGCACAGTGTCGATCAGCAAGAGCAAATGTGACAACTCCCACTTTTGCTTGATTCTATTATCTTTTAACTACACACATCTTGCCAGACCCTCGCATTTTACTTCTCTTACAACCCCATCTATAAATATATTAAACACCACGGAGACATCACACATCCTTGTCTAAGGCCTATTTTTACTGGAAATAATCTTCCACTCTTTCCTACCTATATTTATCTCTTGCGACTTACCATGTCACTCACCTAATGGTTATAGTTCATTTGTACCTAACGGTAAATATAACAATAAAGTTCTTGGACGTGGGACAGGGGAGTTTACGCCATGTATTTATTTTCCATGCTTAAAAGTAACGTTCTATATACTAAATATTTATATCCTCCAAATAAATTTCTGACAGCAACTCCCCTGGGCACCTCCCTTCACTTTTTTTGCTCGCTGCTTGGTTTTAAATTTACATGTGGGGCAGCAGGAAATTCCTGACCTTTTACCTTTAAGATCATTTAAGATCAGTCAGACGAGGAACCGTCATGATGTCCTGATCCTCCAGGATTGTACTTCAATACCTTGTAAGAAGTCCAGAAGGTTTTCTAGAGGTCAATCTAAACAAACAACCACACTATAATTTTATATCAACATGAATATATCGTTAAGAGGCCCGAGGAGCAGTAACGCCATAATCCCAACAAGACCAAGATCTGTAACTCCCACAAATCCAAACAAGCTCAGGAGCTGAAACCTGAACATTCTTTTAAAGATTTAAAAAATAAGAGAGATTGAATGATTAATTTACAAAGTTAACGTTTTATTTCAGATTTACCCTTTTATCATGCAGAAATAACTGAAGAAGTCATACTTATGGAACCCAAAAGGATGGAGCCCAACCCTCTCAAACAACAGACAAAATATGAATTCATTATGGCGGACTGTGAAGCTAGAGATCAGACCCTTCAAACACAGGGTACAAAGTCATAAGATACAAATGCGGCACTGAAAAAATTTTTTAAAAGCTGTTCCAATCTAAGACAGAGCTCTCTTTTCAGAGTAAAGTAGTTGGGTCAAGTGAGGTGCTGCAATGTGAGGGCGTGGCTACGTGATGGATGTGTCTGGCTAGGGCCGGACGAGTCTGGCCAGAACTTCTGAAACCTACAAATCTGGCAGCATACTCTGGCGATGATGTTGGTAATTGCAAAAGAGCCAGCTTTTAATTCACAGAATATGTTGAGCTAAACCGTTTCTTCTGATGACTGATTTTGGAGTTCGTTGAGGATCACGAGAAAGTTGTAGAAATCTCGGTTCAACAGTACAAGTGTGACTGAGCTCTTCCCTTTGACATGCTTGGCTTGTGTTCTCTGATGCACTGTTGCAGATTCTAGAAGTCTTCCCCAAATGTTAGTTTTTGCTATTACTCCTACATGGGATGGTAAGATGGCGAGCTAGTTTCTTTGTGTTGTGTGTTTGTCTCTGTTACCAACTTCTTGATTGTGTCTAGAATTGAAATTGGTTTGATGGTTTTTAATCCTTGGCAGGAAGGTAACAGACTCTCGGATCCAACATATTAAATTCTCTCGTTCAAACTGGGGTGTAAAATTGTTAATCAATGTATATTGTAATCGTAAACTGGTAGGCCTGGTGTATGTAGTCACATTACTTTTCGAGGACAGCAGAGCTAGTGATACATTACGGTCATAAATAAGGTGATTGTTCTCTTTGTTTTCGATCATGGTGTAAAAGGAAGTGTAATAAGTCTCATTGTGGGGAGTTTTTCACCATGAGCATAATTTACTGTTGTTCCGACAATTGTTGCTCCTAGTTCAGTCTAATGAATCTCCTCAGCGTCTGAGGTGAGACCCTGACTGATAGTAGCCACGAGTTTAATGACTGATGTCCAAGTTCTTGCCTTATCTATGTGGGCGCACTAACCAATTTCCCGAGATGGTCTAAAGACAACTCCTCGTTTTATGGGGTTTGGGTAGCCTAAACATATATGTGTCTGGTTATTGTGAGAATAGACAAGTTTCTCCCTCTTCCGGTGTCTTTATATAAAAAGTGTCGTATTTTGGTGAATAATTTTGACATATCTCCCCCGTCTGTTGTTGTCGTAGGTAGAGAGTTTTGGTAGGTGTGAAGTTCGTATAGATTGTTAATTTTGGAGTTATAATTGCTGAGTTCGTATCAACTCTGAGCCAACGTCCAAATCGGGGTGGTGACAGATAAAGCTCCATCGTTGTTCCAGTTTTCAAGGACGGTTACGCGTGACGGCGTACAGGTTGTGTATGTTATTTAGCAACCGTGGAGGGCGAATTAAAAGTTGGATTAAATTCTGAAATCATTATAATGGATAATTTATGTCATTAGGTTGAACTCCTATCTCGTGAACCTCAGTGAGTACTCGCACGGATGCACAAAATGGACGTCCACTTTTTCTAGACGTATTATCATGTATGAGCCAATAATATGTATGATTTCAAATCTACAAGAAATCCGCAGACAAATCGACTGTTACACTTCCTATCACAGCGTGACACGAAAACCAAAAGAAAATCACTGTAGATTCTCGAATTTGTAGAGACACCTACCCTGCCTTACCAGCAGAGGAATGCACCTTCATGCAGCAAGCCCTTGACCAAACAGCTGCTGGGGAAAAGCCGAGTAAACTGTCCACACAGCCCTTGAACAAACCAACTCGACATTTTAGACACAGACTCTTAGTTCAATCAGTCAGCTAGGTTCCTGTGTAGTGTGGTGTGTGTGGTGTACTCACTCTTTGTGGTTGGCTGGGGTCGATTCAATAGTTCCTGACCCGCCTCCTCTTCACTGTGTGTGTGTGTGTGTTGTGTGTGTGTGTGCTTGCGTGTGTGTATCACCTAATGTACTCCATCTTATTGTGGTTTCAGGGGTCGATCAATAGCTCCTGGCCCCCTCTCTTCACTGTCGCTACTAAGTCACTCTTCCTCCTGTGTGGTGGCTGTGGTGTGGAGGGGGAGGGTTTGGTGTGGATGTGGAGGGGACGGGTTTTGGGGGTGGTGGTGTGAGGGGGAGGGTTGGGTGTGGTGTGAGGGGGAGGGGTTGTGTGTGTGTGAAGGGGGAGGGGGGGGGGGGGTTTGGGTGGTGTGTGAGGGGGAGGGGTTGGGTGTGTGTGGGTGGAGGTTGGGTGTGTGTGGAGGGGGGGAGGGTGTTGTTGTGTGTGAGGGGAGTGGTTGGGTGTTGTGAGGGGGGAGGGGTGGGTGTGTGGTGTGTGAGGGGGAGGGGTTGGGTGTGTGCGAGGAGGAGGTGTTGCGGGTGTGGTGCGAGGGGGAAGGGTTGGGTGTGTGAGGGGGAGGGGTAGGGTGTGTGTGTGGGGACGGGGTTGGGTGTGTGTGAGGGGAGGGGTTGGGTGTGTGTGGGGGGAGGGGTTGGTGTTGTGAGGGGGAGGGTTGGGGTGTGTGAGGGGGAGGGGTTGGGTTGTGGATTTTTATAAGCAATGCAGGGGGTGGTGGCTCCTATCAGCACTGGAACACAACAAACCTACACACACAACAAACTACACACACACCAAACTACACTCTGCCTCAACTGAAGCACGCACTACACTATTTACTTTTTTTCCTCATGGACCAAACTTTATCTCTTCTCATCATGTTTTCTTCCCATCAGGCCGCGCCAGAAAACTTCCCACCAAATACCTTTTTCTTTTACCTTTTACTTTCACAGAAAAAGAAAGTTAACTCTTAACAAAAAGTTTTAAACACAAGGAGTAAGCAATGTCTGCCTTACTGAGAAGGTGAGGAAAGGGAGAAGGGATAAGGGGTTATAGATGATCCTAGGCCAGGGCGAAGTGAGAGAAAGGAAAGGCAGAGAAAATGGGAAAGAGGAGAGGAGAAAAGTCCGAAGAAAATGTGATGAGAGAGGCGAGAGGATGGTCAGAAGTAAATGGGAAGAGTAGAGATAGAAGGCCAAATGTCAAAATAAGAACTGGGAAAATGGAGGGTTAATAATGGGGCCAGAGGAAAAAAAGACTGTATAGTGTATAGGAAATGGGAAATAGAGATGTCCAGATGACAGGAAAAGAAGAGGGAGTGGAAAAGAAGATTAAAATAACAGAAAGACAGGGAAAGAAGCAAAATGGAAGATCAAGAAAAAGTAAAATACAAACATGAGTGTGTCTTGAGTGCTTGAGAGCAACATTATCCAACCCATTCACTTACCTATTACCCAACCTATTCTCTAACCAATTATCCAGCCCATTTTCTTACCAGTTATCCAACCCATTCTCTTACCAATTATCCATCCCATTATGTTGCCAATTATCCAACCCATTCTCTTACCTATTATCTACCCTCATTCTCTTACCAATTATCCATACCCATTAATGTTGCCAATTAATCCAACCCAATCTCACCTTCTATATATCTAACCCAATCTCTTACCATTTATCCTCCCATTATGTTGCCAATTATCCAACCCATTCTCTTACCTATTATTTAGCCCATTCTCTTACCAATTATCCATCCCATTATGTTGCCAATTATCCAACCCATTCTCTTACCTATTATCTAACCCATTCTCTTACCAATTATCCAACCCATTCTCTTATATATTATCCAGCCCATTCTCTTACCTATTATCCAACTCATTCTCTTACCAGTTATTCAACCCATTCTCCGCCTATTATCCAACCCATTCTGTTACATGTTATCAAACCTGTTTTCTTACTAATTATCCAGTTGTCTTTACCATTATCCAACGCATTACTTTACTATGGTCAACTATTATCTTATATATTATACAAACCCGTTATCTTACCACTTTATTAAACCCATTTTACCTGTTATTCAACCCATTATCTTACAAATTACCCTACCTTTTATCCAATCCATTATCTTACCAATTATCCAACCCATTTTCTTGCCTATTATTCATCCCATTAGCCTTATCAATTATCCAATCCAATTTTTATACCTAACCATTTTCTCACCACATATGTTTTTCTCACACTTGAGCGCTTCCTGTCGCTGGTGTATCCACTGAGTTACCGACCTGTTTGTAGGATCAATGGTTGAATATACGTACTTAAAGGTTTATGTAACCTTAAACTAACGTAATCTAGCTTAAGGTAACTTAACATGGCTTAACCTAGGGAAATTACTTCTCATCTAATTTGTCTTAAACTTAGGCGAATTTATGCTTACTTACCTAACTTGACTTAAATTACATTAAAAACCAAGCATTTAGAAAATGACGTTTCAGGATGTGAGGAAAACAAATGATGGGTGGAATATGGTGGATGACACGTGGAAGTTCAGCGTGAAGTCTTAATGATGAAAGTTCGGGCGAGAGTCTCAGGAGGAAAGGAAGAATGTCCTGGAGGCAAGACCTGGAGGCGTGGTCCTAGAGGAAAGGTCCTGAGGCAAGGTCCTGGATGTAAGATTCAGGAGGCCAGGTTTGGAAACAATCCTGTAAACCAGGTTTTATAAGAACGTCCTGGAACAAGGTCCTAGAAGGAAGGTCCTGTAAGCAAGGTCCATAGCATCATTCCGGGAAGCAAGAACTGGAAATATAATATAGGAAGCACTGTAGAAGAAATATAAAGCGAATGAAATCTACGGAAAGCCAGCGAAGAAGAGGGAAGATGACAACCACGGAACACTTGGGATTTAGCATAAGTTGCCATCCCTAGAGCTAAGCAGACCAATGCTGTTATAGCGATTTCGTGAGTCAGGAGAGCCATACACAAAAAAAAATCCGCACTTAGGAGACTGAAACTTATGACGACGTTCCGGTCCGACTTAGACTATTAACAAGTCTTTTCAAGTGCAGGTTATTTTGTGATGTTCTAGCTACGGTATTGTAACTTTTAGTTCTACTACAGGTTAGCAAGTAAATGAATGAACAAGAAGAGTATGGAATCGAAGAGGCTAGTTTGGAAATGATGATTAACAGCCAAAACAGAAGCCAAAGTTACTCTAACGATACATTAGGAAAGAGAACTGTAAACAAGCAAGTGACAGGACTGAGGTGGAAAGTGAGTTACCTGAAGGCGCTCTAGTCACCCAGATCACAAGTGTTAGTAAGGCAACGCAAAACATAAGATGAAGTAATGAGACTACTGATGAGACTGAATGTAACCAAAACAGTGGTACCTGGTGTCTGGTCCAAGTCCGGGCTCATCGGAGTAGAAAAACTCTGAAACTCATCAGAGGTATATCAGAGGTAAAGGTTACTGATATCATATCTATATAGGTCCTGAGATAAGAAAAAAACATTCTGTGTTGCCACATCAAAATAATATACAACCAATCTCTCACAGTCAGGACAAGTATCAGAAAATAGAAAATGGCAAAAGTATCGCCATTATAAAATGGAGAACAGACAAAAGGAACATACAGACCGTTATCTCCAAATGAGCAAACTGTCAGTATTCTAGAAAACGATAAGGAAAAAATAATGGAGCACTAGGAAGAGAAGAAGACTCCTTTCAGAAACCCCGTACGATTTAAGGATGGAAAAACCTGCTTTTTCAATTTCTAGTTCAAAAAATGACAGAGTCCACAGAGAATGGCAATCAAGAACAACAAAGTTTTGTGCGCATGTATCTTATTGTTTGGCAGAAAAACACTTGATACTGTACAACGACTGATAAATCTAGAAATTATAGGAAAAGAGTTAAAAGGCAGAGTGATCTCAGTGTTATGAAGTAAACTGAATTAGTGATGACAGCAACGAAATCGAATGAGACATCAAAATGGTAAAGAGTATCGAGAGGGGTTCTGCAAGGACGCAATACTAAAACACTATTGTTCCTAAGGAATGTGATCTATCCCTGTCACCCATTTCTCATTATAGAAAAATAATAAGAGAAGAGGGAAGTATAACGCCGAAAAAACTTCAATAGACTACAGATAAGATCAAATAACTTCTCTAGTTCACCCCAAGCAAATGCGATTCGGAACAAGTAGGGGAAGCCAGACCAAGAGTATAGCAGGTGTGGAAAGAAGCTACATAAATACAGTAAGTAAAACGGCAAGCTTATCGCTAAAATATTCAACCGTATCACATCAGCGGAATATGCAGACTAGCAAAACTTCGATCTGTATCAAGAATCCTTCTCAGATGCATATACAACGTATGTAGATATTTCCACTTAGTTTTGTCGGCACCGCCCTTGAAGCCTGGTCAAGCACTTAAAGCTGAGACGGTAAAAAGAAGTACAATTAGGTAGTACCAAACTGAGAGAGATGTATGAGAGAAAGAGATTGAAGGACCTGAACCTACGACTTTGGAGCAAAGTAGGACAATGGAAGAACATGATCACGACATGATAAATTTAAAATAAAAAACTAACATGGATGATAAGGAAGAAACTGAGAACCAGATTAAGACGGTACAGGTTAAAGCTGAGATACAGACGAGGCCAGGAATGTAAAGGATATTTACTTTGTCCTTAGGGTGACTGAAAATTGGAATGACTTGATGAGGCAGTGGTAGAGGCAGCACTCCATTCTCGTCTTTAAGAGATCGTAGACATGGGTAAGGCCCAACGGGACAGAAATCATTGATAACTATCAATAATATGTAAAAAGTTGGGTCCTAGAGCTGGTCTCGACCCTCGCAAGCACAACTCACACAACACACGCACACACACACACACTACACACACACTACACACACACAACACACACACACATACACCATACACACACACACACGCGCGCTACAACGACGCGCGCAACTCATACACACACACACACACACACCCACACACACACACACACACACACACACACAACACACACACACACACACATACACACACACACCACACACACATACACACACACACCAACACACACACAACACATACACACACAACACACACACACACACACACACACACCATACACACACACACACACACATACACACACACACACACACACACACACACCTCACACACTCAGCAGAAGAGGCGGGACGCAGGAGCTAATGACTCGACCCTCCGGCATCCACAAATAGGTGAGTACACATACACACACACCACACACACACACACAACACACATACACACACACACACACACGACACACACACACACATACACACACACACACACACACAACACACACACACACACACATACACACACACACACACACACACACACACACATACACACACACACACACACCACACACACACACAAGACACACACATACACACAGAAAGGAAATGATCTCTCAACCAGCAGCCACACATGGGTTTCAAGGACGGAAATCCTGTGTCACAAACCTACTGAGTCTATTACATGGGTGAACAAGCCAGTAATACAAGAGAGAGAGGGGTGGGTGGGTTGCATATTCTGGACTGCATGGAAGGCGTTTTGACACAGTGTCACACAGAGATTTGGTGCAAAAACTGGAGGACCAAGCAGGGATAACAGGGAAGGCATCAATGGATCAGGGAACTTGTCAGGAAGACAGCACGAGTCATGGTACGTGGCGAGGTGTCAAGTGGCACCTGTGCCTAGCGGGTCCCACAGGGGTCAGTTCCTAGACCAGTGCTGTTACTGGTCTTTGTTGAACGACATGACGGAAGGAATAGACTCTGAGGTGTCCCTGTTTTGCAGATGACGTGAAGTTGATGAGAAGAATTCACTCGATCGAGACCAGGCAGAACTACGAAGGATCTGGACAGGCTGAGACCTGATCCAGCAATTGACTCCTGGAGTTCAATCCCACAAGTGCAAAGTCAAGAAGATTGGGGAAGGGCAAACAGAACCGCAGACGGAGTACAGTCTAGGGGCCGAGAACTACAAACCCACTCCAAGGAAAAATCTTGGGTGAGTAATAACACCAGGCTCATCTCCTGAAGAGCACATCAAACCACTAACGCTGCAGCATATGGACCCTGAAGCAAACCTCAGATACATATCCGACATCGTTAATAAGGAATCGTTCAGAACCCTGTACAACCGTGTACTTAGGCAAACATATTGAGTAGCGGCACCATTTTGGAACCCACACCTAGCCAAGCACGTAAAGAAACTAAGAAAGTTGCAAAGTTGCAACAAGACTAGTCCCAGAGCAAGAGGTATGTCCTACGAGGAGAGGTTAAGGGAAATTAACCTGACGACACGAGGATAGGAGGGTTAACGGGGGGACATGATAACGACATACAGAATATGAGAGGAATTGACAAGTGGACAAAGACAGGGAAGTTTCCCCCACCAGAAGATTGGACACAGAAACAAGGGAACACAGTTGGAAGTTGAAGACACAGAGAAACACAGGGATGTTAGGAAGTATTTCTTCAGCCACAGAGTAGTCAGTAAGTGGAATAGTTTGGGAAGCGATGTAGTGGCCGCAGGATCCATACATAGCTTTAAGCAGAGGTATGATAAAGCTCACAGTTCAGGGAGAGTGACCTAGTAGCGATTACATTGAAGAGGCGGGCCCAGAGCTTGGACTCGAACCCCCGCAACCTCAACTAGGTGAGTCAACTAGTTGAGATACACTCACAGACACACAACTCACAACACACACCCGACACACACACACACACACAACACACAACACACAACACACACACACACACACACACACACACACACCCAACACACACACCGCCACCACACACACAACACACACACACAACACTACACACGCAACACACACACACAACACCACACATCGCAACACACACACGCAACACACACACACAACACATACACACAACACACATAGCACACAACACACACGCACACAACACACACACACAACACACCAACACACACACACACACAACACACACACAACACACACACACACACAACACACCAACACACACACACATCACACACACACACACACAACACACACACACACACAACACACACACACACAACACACACACACAACACGACACACACACACAACACACACACACACACACACACACACACACACACACACACACACAACACACACACACACACACACACACCACACCACACACACACAACAGCACAAACCCACATACAGTTCGTAAAATTTTACACTAATGATAATGATGGAATTTTACAGCCACATGAAAGAATAAAAATCGAGGGCTTGATCACCTGGCAATTAACTCTGACAGTCCTCCATTAAGCACTCATTTATCAAACTATAATTTTTGTTCAATTACTGAGACTCACTCCAAAACCTTTGCATAAAAATTTTAAGTCTTAATTAGTAGTTTAAATCCTATTCCCGTGCTTTTCAGGACTGTGGTCTATGTCAGAGGGGGAGGTGTGACTGTGGTGTTGGAGATATTAATGAGAGGGAGGCGTGACTGTGGTGTTGGAGGTATTAATGAGAGGGAGGCGTGACTGTGGTGTTGGAGGTATTAATGAGAGGGAGGGCTAGTGAGGGCTAGGGAGGGCTAGTGAGGGCTAGGGAGGGCTAGTGAGGGCTAGGGAGGGCTGTGTAGTAAGGTGAAATATAACTGCTTTCTCCTCCGCTTTAATAATTATTTAGTACCTATTGATGGGAATAAATTTCGAAGTGACTAGTTACTACACATTTTATTGCTGTGAAAGCATATAAACACCCGCATAGAGAAATAAAGATATTCCTCTCAATATAAATATAAGAAATAAAGTAGCATATCATACTACCTCGAACGAGCACTATTTAACATTAATGGCGAGTATTTTTTTCCAGTGGCGATAAAATCTATCAAGTAATAACATATTAAGGTCAGTGAGATTTAGCAGGTGTGGCAGAATAACTCGGAACTGCTCAGAAATATTTAGTGCTTCGTTAGATATTTTATTAAGGTGGAAACATTAATAAAAGGAATTTCCACTTTTGTTGTTTCAATTGACTAAAGTTTTCTCCCCACCCTCGGCTTTTTCCCGAGGTGAGGTTGTGGGGGGATCACGCCCAGTAACTAAATAATTACGTAAGGTACGAAGTTTATTTAGATACAGATACACATAAATACGGTCACACAAATTGTGATACATAGTAACATACGTGTAAATTATCTAGGAGAACCCACAAAATTGAAAGTGACTTACTCTGGCCCAGCTGAAAGTGACTTACTCTGGCCCAGCTGACGTATTATAATAAAACAGATTAGAATGAGTAGGAAATATATTTTTGAAATCAGTATAAAAAGACTTATGAGACGTCACTCAACAAAGTGTATAAAAAGATTTTTCTTCCTGAGGTTAGCGCCTCCATATTAAAAAAAAATTCAGCTGGGAACGAATATGTTTTGTAAATAAATGTAAACATTGGTTAAAATGATAAGCCACTTCAATATTGCAACCCCATAAAATGCTCGCTCTCAGGGTTTCCGCCTCCCCTCGATGAACATTTTGGAAGGCCTTGGTTGCATAAAATAAATAAGAAATTAAGTATGTCACTTGTTCAACACAAAAGACTATGAGGAAACGTTTCGCTCCTGGGAGCCTTATCTAGTTTGCCAAGTGACTACAATTATTGTTTTAATGGTCATATCGTGTTTGAGTGTTGTCTCTGGTATTGAGTATAAGGAATGTGTGGTGGCTGCATTATTATTATAAACAAGGGGGAAGCGCTAAACCGAAGGATTTACAGCGCCTGGGGGGGATTTGGAAGGCATTCAGGCTAATTCGTGGGAACTGGAGCACAATGGTGGCTGCAAAGTACGTGTTCGAGATTTCCAGAGTAACCCTCAAGTATGTGGTTTACCGGATGTCCGGTTGTAACAGATCGTAATAACGCGATTGAACGCAAATCCAAAACGAGATTTAGTACTCTCGCTTGTCCATGGATCGAACTCCACTCGTTTTAATGATTTGATAAACATGGAGTATACGTGAATCTACATTGATGTTGGTGCTGTATTTAAAAGTTTTATAGATGTGGGTAATAAATTTGGTCTATTCGTTATAACTTTCTTTTCTCCATTATTTTATTTTGTATTTTTGTATTGTTCATCATTTACCTTTGTAGTGTAATGTAGAGTGTAATGTATGAGCCTGTTTGAAGCGTTGAATGTTAGTGCTTGTATCATCATGGATGAATGTGAAATTTTTATTCTGTGTTTTATTGACAGTGGCAAATTAACCAGCTATTCTAGAAAAAATCCTCTGACTTTTCCTCTTTTAAATTACAATAATCTCTTAATTTTTTTAAATTCAATCATTACCTCGCTAAAATATTGCGCTCTGAATAATTCCCTGGCCGCACATTACGTTAATCTATGAATGATTCTGTGAATTTATCATGGTCTGCATACCAACTTAACACGGACTGTTCTCCAATCATAAATTTGTAATCATTTCATTACCATTACAGTAACTTTTTAGTTAGCATAAACTTGGTGGCTCCAGTCCCTGTACTTATTATGCGCCTCTGTAATCCTTTCACTACAACCCAACACCATGGGTTTGGGCTGCATATTAAAGCTATTAAACTACTCATATTTGAACGGTTCTTTAACCTGTCTTGGGGTTTGGTTCTGCCTTTATATAAGTGGTAAGATTTCTTTTGTCAGTTTCACATGACGGGTACTTTAAATGGTATATTTCTTTACTAGATAATAAGCAGAAACACATCAAATAAGTAAATAAAATAAAACATTTATTATTTTTTTGCCGAATAAGCAGAGTAAAATTACTTTTATGCAATAAATCAGGCCAAAATCCGTGTGGCTTAACAGAATTAAATGTATATATAATTGATAGAAATTTATAATAAATACGTTTTAATTAATCTAAGGTTAATCAAGTAAGTAAGTAAGGTTTGGTATGGCCCAAAAAAGTTGACTAATTTCGATTTAATTATTATTAATATTATTATTATTATTATTATATATATAATATAATAACATATAGTAATATATATATATATATATATATATATATATATATATATATATATAAATATATATTATATAAATAAGGGAAGTACCACCTCTTATAGCTGGACTGGGGACCCTCATCCCAGAGAAGACAATAAACGTACCCACAGAGAAAACTCAAGTTCCTGTTTGAATATATTTCTTCCTCCTACCACCCCAATATATTTTATATTCTATGTGAACATTTATTAATAAACCAAAATACATACTATTATATATATATATATATAAATATATATATATATTATATATATATATATTAAAATATATATATATATATATATATATATATATAAATTACATATATATATATATATAAATATATATATATTATACATATATATATATATATATATATATATATATATATATGCAAAACAACCACTCTGAAAGATAGAGAAATTCCCAAGCGCTTTCGTGACTACTCACATTGTCAAGGGACTATCAAGGAACTGTCAAGGACAAATGTGAGTAGTCACGAAAGCGCTGAATTTTCTCTATTCTTTCATAGGGGAGTAGTTGTTTTTGCATATTCTGAAATCACCTGTTTACTGTAATCTTATTGCATATAATATATATATATTATATAGAATATATATATATATATAAATATATATATATATATAATATATATATATATATAATATATATATAGGATATAATATTGGTGTGCAAAATTAATTGGGACGTGAGTAAATTATGTGATTATCACTTAGTAGAACTAGTCTCCGGCTTATTAATGTGAGGTTCTTTTCTTTCAGAACGCTGTCTACCTCTTCTGGCAACCACCAGCATGTGCTACCCTGCAACTCTTGTCAATTGTTCTGTAGGCGTGCAGCGTCTCGTGATGAATGTGGCTTCCTCAAATACTCGCCTTCAAATCAAGATTACAGTTGAAAATTCATGATAGATTTACACCTACGACCTGCAAATACTCTAGCTTTTAGAAAATATGCTACTTTGATTATCAGACAGAATGCCGAAATTAGAGCCTAGCAAAGACAACTGTCGGTCGGATTCTGAAGAGACCCTGACGACACTGGTGATGGTGGAGCGCTTCATCGAGGAAGATGTGGAAGAAAACGATGGTAGGTTAACATAAATGTGAAGGCTCCCCAAAAAAACCAGAGGGGAATCTACTGTCGAACGAAGGTTATATTGAAGTTCGCAAACTTCCAGAAAGCCAGTAAAGAAACAATTTATTGGACTGATGTATGAAGAAAACCTGCCTGGGGTGGGCACTGGATCATAAGGGATGGCCAACATAGAAATGGAGAAAATTTATATTTATCAGATAAGCGCATTTTGAAGAACGTGCGTACAGATCATGAAGTGGAGACGGATCAAGACGAACGCCTTCATACTATGGACACATCAACAAACGCCAAAACACCTACATAAAAAGGAGTTTTGGGGTAGTGATTCACTGCTAAAGGCCTCTGAACGGCTTGTCAATTGATGAGGACGATGAACATTGACAAATGCAAGGCAATCTAACAACCCTTTGCTTCCTACTGTGGATAGAGACTTTCCTGAAGGAGAATGCATTTTCCAGCAGGCTCTCGCTATATGCCACACTTCCAGAAAAATGTTTACATTCTTCGACGAAGAGTAACCCAACGCAGGATCGGAAAACAGGACAATTCAGCACTGGGGAAGTTAATTACTGCTATTATTATGACCTGATAACACGACAAACAACTTGCCAAAATTTTTTCAACATTGGTCGATTCTATGCCAAATCGTGTAGCAATGCTTATAAAAGCATATCTGTCATCTCATTACTATATATTTTTCAAACATTAATTTTCTAAATAAATCTCTTTTATCACTGTCACAATTAAAATGCACACTATTGTATATGTACAGAAACACACACGCAAACAACACACACCACACACACACACAAAACACACACAACAACACCACACACCACCACACACCGCGCGCGCGCGCGCGCGCACAATGTACAATATGTAAAAATATTAATGTATATATATAATATATATATATTATACTATTTTAATATATATACTAATAAAATTATATATATATATATATAATTATATATATATATATATATATATATGAGAAATTCCAAGCGCTTTCGTGACTACTCACATTATCAAGGAACTATGAAAGTAAAGCATCCAAGGAAGCTTTTATAAGGGGTCTGGCCAGCATCTCACTATCCTTGATAATGTGAGTATTCACGAAAGGCGCTTGGAATTTCTCTATTCTTTCAGAGTGGTTGTTTTGCATATTCTGAAATCACTGTTTACTGTGATTTTTTGCATATGTTTTTATATATATATATATATATATATATATATATATATATATATATATATTATAATATATATTTTATTATATATTATGTGTGTTTTATATGCCACTACATCTTTATAGTTTGAGAGTGGAATCTATATAGTCCCACGCTGACACAAGGATTCACTTACCTCCTGCATGCTGCTGCCCTGTCTTGAAAAGTTATATTTAACCTTTGAAAGAGCCCCAATTTATTTTTTAACAAATACCTGTGATTGCTAAGGTTACTGTACCTCACGGTGGTCTTCCCTCGCCAGAGAATTATACAATGAGTAATCATTAACTACACGGCTATGAATCCTTACCCTAGCAAAATTTGTAAATTTGTTCGTTTTATATTACTTCAAAAATTTATTTATTATATTATTCTTATCTGTACTTTATCCACACATACACGCATTCAAAGAAGGCAAATTTCAAATTACCTTCTTTGTCGTCTTTGTAACTGGTGCGCAGAGGGATTACTAGACTCTTGAGCCATTTATTATAGTCGCCCCTACAACAAAAATTGCTTACGAAGAAATATTTCTAATTAACCAAAAAAGGCACAATACCGTCATTGGAACAATACCAAATAACCCGCATTTTGTAAAATGGTCCAAAATCGGGACCGAAATGTCGTCGTAAGCTCCTCTCTTCCATGTGCGGGTTACATGTGTATAAATAATTCTAGTCCACTTTTCAATTTCATTTCAAAGGAAACATTGCAAGGGCAGGAATAAAATGAGAATAAAATGGAAATGAGTATGTATAGACATACATGCATATACATACATGCTGTGTATTATCACCGTTAGAGGTAGCTCCTGTTAAATTTACTCATTATATTACGTGCACCTCAGACAAAGAAAAGGCCAGCAATGCTGCTAGTGTGTGAAATATTTAACAGGTTTCCAATTCCCATTCCCATGCCATGACTGAATACCTGTCTACTAATGTGCTACGTGTGTGTGTGTGTGTGTGTGTGTGTGTGGTGTGTGTGTGTGTGTGTGTGTGTGTGGTGTGGTGTGTGAGTGTGTTGGTGTGTACTCACCTAATTGTGGTTGCAGGGGTCGAATCGTAGCTCCTGTGTGTACACACACACACACCACACACACAAACACACACACACAACACACACACACACACACACACACACACACACACACACACACACACACACACACACACACACACACAAACTTCAAGATACATTATACTTTCGTCACACTCTACGTTACCTGTAAACTCTAATTCCCACGTTTACGTTTATTATCTTATATTGTAACTCTTATACCACTCAGGTGCACACATTTCCATGCACATATCTACACTGTCTCACACGGATGTTACAACTAAATTATATTGCGGAGGCAATGATGGGCAGATATGGAAATTGTTAAGTATATATAGTAATAGAATTCTGAAAAAATGTGATTGACAGTGTAAATGTATAGGGCTTGCTTTAGTATAGTTTAGTATATATGTATTATATAGTATAGTGTATGTAGATATCTTACACAAATAACCGCACATAGAAGAGAGGAGCTCGAGACGCTTGGGGTCCAGTTTGGGGACCATTTACAACGTTATTGAGACTTTGTAAATGGTCCAAGTCGGACCGAAACGTCGTCGTAAGCTCCTCTCTTCTATGTGCGGGTTATTTGTGTATCGTTTCAGTCACAGTGTTGTGCCTTTTTGCTATTTATAGATTTTCCTTATTATATATGGGAATTTTAAAAAAGTGACAATTGACAAAAACTTACTTTAGATACAGCAAGAAATACACTTATGAATTATCTTATGGAAGATAAGAAGTAATCAGAAATAATTAAGAAAGTCTCACTTTCTAGTTTTCATGTCTTCAAGTCTGTTATCTTCACATCTGTTATCTTCACGTCTGTTATCTTCACGTCTGTTATCTTCACGTTTGTTATCTTCACGTCTGTTATCTTCACGTCTGTTATCTTCACGTCTGTTATCTTCACGTCTGTTATCTTCACGTCTTTTTCCACTATTCTCGAGAAAATATTCACAGTCATAAAGACAAAAAAAAAAAATAAATTCTGGGAAGAAATTAAGGACAATTTTGAAGACTCGACGTCTTGACAAAAAGTATTTTAAGTGTTGATGCCACAACCTGGCTGCTGGAACTCTCTGTTATTGTTTCTGATTCTCTTATTATGTATTATAATGTTGCTCCACTGTCCTCGTATATTACTGTATTATTCTTGTATGTTCTTGTACGGTACTTGTATATTGCTGAACTGTTCTGTTGCTCGTTATTGAACGTTCCTTATGTGTCTTGTGTGTTACTGTACTGTTTTTATGTGTAACTGCACTTTCCTTGTGTGTTACTATATTCTTGTACTCTTGAGTGTTACTATGCTATGAGAGTGACTTTTTGTGCGTTAATCTACATTCTTTTCTATTACTACCTGTTCTTGCTTTGTTACTGTACCTTTTTTATGATATTGTATTTATTGTATTGTTCTTGTGTGCTGCTTTTCCGTTTTTGCGTAATACATTTCCGTTCCTCTTGCTGACGTGAGCTCAAGATTCCACACTGTTGTTTACTACAAGAACTTCAATTTTTCCCCACTGAAACCTTCGACAACAGTCTCTCTTACACTAACATTTATATCTCCTCAAGAGGTATTTTGCTCCACTAAAATTTACCAACACTTATAAACTTATAGAATGTAACTGTAGAAAAATATCGTTAACAGAATATAGAAAATTATCAAATGCTTTTAAAATATTTGAAAACTTAAAAAAATATATAAATATAATTTGCCAAGAAAATAAACTTTACCCTATTCATCATAAAAATAAATAACAAAACTTAAAATAAATTTTTAAAAAATATTTATCAAGTAAAAATTTAAAGAAAAATCAAGTATAATTATAAGTGATGGTATTTTCGTTCAGTATATTAAGTTTATTATGCTTAGCTGTGTGAATATACTGATAGTATCTATCAGAGCAGCACCTGTCATCAAGCAGGTGCTGCTCTGACAGCAGGTGCTGCTCTGACAGCAGGTGCTGCTCTGACAGCAGGTGCTGCTCTGACAGCAGGTGCTGCTCTGACAGCAGGTGTTGCTCTGACAGCAGGTGCTGCTCTGACAACAGGTGCTGTTGTAGACACACCGGAGAGTTAACACCCAAAAATCTTACTTCCATTCACTAGTTTAGGAGTTTGGCAAAACATGAAGTGTAATATTGACTACAATACAGACATTTTTCACAAGTATGTTTACAGTCTGGACGAGAAATAATCATTACATAATGATATAGAACATAACTGACGCAATACCTGCCAATCACTTAAGTTAATCAGTTTGTCTAATTCCAACGCCAGATTAATCACATGAAAGTTACATCACATAAAGTACTCAAGACTCGTACATGTATCAAGGTGTGCAAAAAGCACTAACAAGCAAAAGATAACAGATAAGTAATCGAGATGGTCCAAAATTAAATCTATATATTTTTTATATTTATAAAATATTATATATATTATATATTTATATATATATATATATATATTATATATATAATTATATATCAAAAATTTAATTTAAAAATAATAAATTAATTTTATATTAAATTTATAAAAAACTATAAATAAAAAATTTAAAAGTATATAAAAAGGTTGGTTCCAAGCCTTTTGTACTATCAATTTTCAAGAACGGTTAAGCATCCTGGGGTTAAAGTCGGCCCGACCCACTTGGGAATCCCCTTTTGAAACCACCCCACCCAAATTATTCTTAAACCCCCAAAAATTTAAAAAATTTATTTGTCCAGTGTATTATTAAATTTTCCCAATTCTATTAATTATATATGGATCTAATTTATATAAACCAAAAGGAATATTCTTATTATTGGTCAAAACTGCTTTTTATGAAACAAGATTCAATTATATTCCTGTCGACCATGGGACTTGCTTGATACTACTTTCTCAACTTTTTGAAAATCAATTGGATGGTTAAAATCTCTTACATGAATAAATAGAGCATTGGAATCTTGTCCAGTTCTAATGCTATATTTATGTTGTTTTAATTTAGTTCGAGATTTTTACCAGTTTGACATAATAAACTTTATCGCAAATTTTACAAGGAATTTATAGACACATCCATCAGCATTTTGGGGGGAATTCTTTATCAAAAGTTTTTTTACTGTATCAAAATTTTTGAATACAACTTTAAAATTAAAAGTCTTAAGAAGAGAAGGCATATTAACCAAAATTTTTATGGTAAGGGAGAACCCAAAATATTTTTTAGTTGAATAAGGCTGGTTGTCCCTTTTTGGATGTAAAAAGTATTTTATTAGCAACTTTAAAGATTTATCAATTAATTTTTTGGGTATTTTAAATCATTACCCATTTCATAAAATTTTTGGGTATTCCTCATCTATGAACTCAGGACTACAAATTCGTTTAAAACTCTCAAAAACATTGATGAGGGAAAAAAGACAGTTTGTCTCTATCTTGATGCGAGGAATAATAGTGGACATAGGAAACAGTTATTTGTAGGTTTTTTGTAAATTTTAATTTGAATTCATTATTACCTTAATAATTAAAAATCTAGAAAAGGCAAAGGTTCTTTAAGTCTTATGATACACTTAATAACAATAAAAATTTGCGCCCTACTAAGCAGACAAAAATAAAAGCAATTTGTAATTATGAAAGAAAATGATTACCAAGAAAAAATGAATAATCTCTTAGATGATACCGAAACCCATTCTAAACTTAGGAAAAATCCCCTAGAAACCCTTAACAGCAATTTCAATTTAAAAAAATAAAACTTCTACTGAAAGGCAAAGATGAATTAGTCAAACAATTTACTTCCACTAAACCATCTTTGCCTTACATGTATGGACTAATAAAAACACAAACCAGGGGAATCCAGTCAAAACCAATTAAATTTGCTCCATAGGGTCAGTTTCATATAAATTATCCAAATGGCTTGTTGATATTTTCGCCCTATTGTTGGCAAAATTTCTAACTTTAATGTTAAAAAACAAATAGACTTGGTTGATAAATTAAGCTCCTTGACTGATTAAATGAAATTTTTAAAATGGTTAGTTTTGATGTTACTTCCTTGTTTTCGAAAGTTCCTGTTGATGATTTATTAAGTTTCTTATCTGAAGAAATCGTTAACTATGATTTCCATTGCCAGTTCCTACTATCATTAAAAATTTTTTAAACTTTGCATTGTTGATGCAAAATTTGTATTTAATGATAAGTTTTACACTCAGAAGTTTGGTATGGGGAAAGGGAAATCCTCTTTCACTGTTCTTAGTAACCTATACATGGAATTTTTTGAAACAAGGTTGCTTAACACAATCCTCCTAATAGAGTAAATGGTTCAGATATGTTGATGATATTTTGTGTCTTATGCCCAAAAATGTTTGATATACCCATTTCCTTGGAAAATTAAATAGCTTAGCCCATTCTATAAACTTTACTGTTGAGTTTGAAGAAAATAACTCATTGCTTTTCTAGATGTTTTAATTATTAAGGGTAATAATGAATTCAAATTTAAAATTTACAGAAAACCTACAAATAACTGTTCCTATGTCCACTATTATTCCTCGCATCAAGATAGAGTCAAACTGTCTGTTTTCTATCAATGTTTTTGAGAGCTTTACGAATTTGTAGTCCTGAGTTCATAGATGAGGAAATATCCAAAATTTATGAAATAGGTAATGATTTAAAATACCCAAGAAATGTAATTGATAAATCTTTTAAAGTTGTTAGAAATACTTTTTACAATCCAAAAAGGGACAACAGCCTTATTTTAACTAAAAGTATGTTGGTTCTCCCTTACACATGAAAACTTGGTTGATATGGGCCCTTTTCTTCTTAAGACTTTTAATATTAAAGTTGTATTCAAAAATTTTTGATACAGTAAAAAAACTTTTGATAAAGAATTCCCCCCCAAAAAGCTGATGGATGTGTCTATAAGATTCCTTGTAAAATTTGCGATAAAGTTTATTACGGTCAAACTGGTAAAAATCTCGAACTAAGATTTAAAACAACATAAATATAGCATTTAAAATGGACAAGATTCCAATGCTCTATTTATTCATGTAAGAGATTTTAACCATCCAATTGATTTTCAAAAAGTTGAGAAAGTAGTATCAAGCAAGTCCATGGTCGACAGGAATATAATTGAATCTTGTTTCATAAAAAGCAGTTTTGACAATAATATGAATATTTCCTTTGGTTTATATAAATTAGATCCATATATAATTAATAGAATTTGGGAAGAATTTAATAAAACACTGGACAAATAATTTTTAAATTTTCTTGGGTAGAATAGTTTGTGGGTGAGTTGTGCAAAGGACCTATCCAAGTTGGGTCGGCGCGCGTCAGGTGTTTAACCGTTGTGGGATCTGATAGTGAGGTGGTGGCCAGACCCCTTATATAGCTTCCTTGGATGCTTTGCTATCTATACAGATATTGACGAATGTTTTAATAATTTTCTAAAAAAGACCCAATACCTTTATAACAAGCACTGCCCTAAAAAAAACTGAACAGATGACAGCTAAGAGACTGAACAGTCCCTGGCTAACACCCAGCATTCTCAAATCCATAAATACAAAACACCGATATGAAAAACAGTACAGAATGGGTCACATAACCAGAGACCAAACAAAACGTTACTCGTCAATCCTAACCAGCCTGAAAAGAAGGGCAAAAAAATTGTATTAGGGGAACAGATTATCCAACTTACGAGGTGATATAAAAAAGACCCGGAAGACCCTATCAGAAATTCTGGGAAAAAAAGATATCACGAACATAGCGAAATAAAATTAAAAAAATCAGATGAACCCAACTCCAAACCCAAAATAAACAGCAAAAAAGACTCAATGATTTCTTCTCCACTATAGGTCAAAAAACCCTTTCCAATAATATCCCAAGCTCAGTACCCACCAAATGACTACCTCACTGGCAACTACCCGAACACACTGTTCCTAGCTCCGATAACCCCCTACGAAGTCT
>NC_069440.1:40520852-40531318 GCF_026875155.1 Cherax quadricarinatus
ACGATTTGGCATAGAATCGACCAATGTTGAAAAAAATTTGGCAAGTTGTTTGTCGTGTTATCAGGTCATAATAATAGCAGTAATTAACTTTCCCAGTGCTGAATTGTCCTGTTTTCCGATCCTGCGTTGGGTTATTCTTCGTCGAAGAATGTAAACATTTTTCTGGAATTGTGGCATATAGCGAGAGCCTGCTGGAAAATGCATTCTCCTTCAGGAAAGTCTCTATCCACAGTAGGAAGCAAATTAGTTGTTAGGATTGCCTTGTATTTGTCACTGTTCATCGTTCCCTCAACATTGACAAGCCGTTCAGGGCCTTCAGCATTAAACCTACCCCAAACTCCTTTTTATGTAGGTGTTTTGGCGTTTGTTGAATGTGTCCATTGTGAAGGCGTTCGTCTTTGCTCCGTCTCACTATCACTGATCTGTATGCACGTACTTCAAAATGCGCTTTATCTGATAATATAACTTTTCTCCATTTATATGTTGACCATCCCCTTAAAGATCCAGTGCTCACCGCACAAAGGGTTTTTCTTTCATAACATCAGTCAATAATTGTTTCTTTACCGGCTTTCTGGAAGTTCTTTACTGGCGAACTTCAAATAACCTTCGTCGAACAGTAGATCCCCTCTGTTTTTTTTGGGGAGCCTTCACATTTTATGATAACCTTACCATCGTTTTCTTCCACATCTTCCTCGATGAAGCGCTCCACAATCACCAGTGTCGTCAGGTCTCTTCAGAATCCGACCAACAGTTGACTTTGCTAGGCTCAAATTTTCGGCAATCTGTCTGATAATCAAAGTAGCATATTTTCTAAAAGCTAGAGTATTTGCAGGCTTCGTAGGTGCAAAATCCATTATGAATTTCAACTGTAATCTTGAAATGAAGGCGAGAATTTGAGGAAGCCACATTCACTCACGAAGCACGCTTGCACGCCTTACAGAACAATTGACAAGAGTTGCAGGGTAGCACCACTGCTGGATGGTTGCCAGAAGCTGGTAGCACACGTTCCTGAAAAGAAAAGAACCTACACATTAATTAAGCCAGAGACTAGAACATACTAAGAGATAATCACAAAATTTACTCACGTCCCAATTAATTTGCACACCAAGTTGGGTCGCCGCGCGTCACGTGTTTAACAGTTGTGGGATCTGATAGTGAGGTGCTGGCCGGACCCCTAATATAGCTTCCTTGGATGCTTTACTTTCATAGTTCCTTGATAATGTGAGTAGTCACGAAAGCGCTTGGAATTTCTCTATTCTTTCAGAGTGGTTGTTTTGCATATTTTGAAATCACCTGTTTACTGTGATCTTATTGCAAATATATATATATTAATATATATATATTATATATATATATATATATAAATATATATATATATATATATATTATATATATATATCATATTATATATATATATATATATATTAATATAAATATATAAAATATATATAATATAATATATATTAAAATATATATATAAAATAATAAGGCCACAGCATTTAAAGGAAATGGTTAATCCCGTTATTGGGAAATTGCAGAGACATGCTTTCAGAATCACAAGGTTCGTCAACAATTCCTTGGCTGGTTTGATCCCTGATGAAATTAGCCCTTCTTTTTTGGTTGAACACTTTGTGCCACAAAAAAAGAAGGATGGGGAAAATTTTGGGCCCCAATTGCAGAAAGGGGTAAAAAACCTTCCCCGCCGCCTCGTATAAAAAAGCTGCGGGTCCGAAGTTTCGTGCACGGGCAGCCATGTTTGCTTAACCAAAAAACCAGTTTGGCTTTTGGGGTTCTAAAGGGGAAAGTGAAGCACGGGGTTTTAAATTGCAACAAGGGGTAATCAAAAAAACCTCCCGGGAGGAAAATTGCAGGGGGTTTTATTAAAATTTAGATTTAAAGAATGCGTTCAAATCTCCTAAAAAGAGAGGGGTATTAGCAGCAGTCCCGGGAACTTTTCCCCGGGGTCTTTTTCCCTTTTTGGGTTTCACCCGGGGTTTTATAGCAAGGAATTTTTTGTTCTCTTTGGAAAAAAAAATTAAAATTTACATACGGAGGGTTTTCCAAAAAAGGGATCCTCTTGCACCTTTTCCCTCTTCTGTTTTGCGGGTTAGGGAAATCACAGTCGGGACTGACCAGCGGGGCAAAAACTTTGGGTTTCCCCTTAATGATGGAAAAACATAGCAGGTACAAAAGGTCCCCCCTACTTGCCCTTCCCACAGGAAATTGGACCGGGGACAGGAAATGGGTTCACCCTGAAATCCATCCAAAATGTAAAATCATCCAGTCAGTCAACAATTTGATAAATGCGTGAGACCCAAAACTACCAGGAGCAGCAGTCTTCCCCCCACAAATAGTGTTTTGCTAGGGCACCTCGGGGAAAGCAATCCCCCCCTTTTTGGGCACAATTCTGGGAAAAAATTTTGGGAAGAGTTAAGGAGAATGGAAAAAACGAATAGGCAATCTGGAAACCCCCGATGCCTTGTTTCCTTCTCACAAAATTCTTGGTCCCGCCCCCGGTTGCTTTTTTCCCAAGATGTGCACCTTCAAAATGTTTAAACCCATACTGCCGAATTTTGACAGTTTTTTCTGAGGCAGATTTTTCGAAAGTACTTTAAAAATTTCTCTTTGAAGACGGGCAGGGGGAACCCAAACTACACTTCCCGGGCAGATAGGAGGCATTTGGGGTCCGCAAGTCATCCAGATTGCGTTACCTGTTTTTCTGTCCTCGTGTATTGCATCCCAGGGGAGCTTGTTTTGCAGCGATTCTCCCCCGGAACATTTTTGGGGACAAGGTGGAGTCCAGGGGCCAAAAAAAATTATTGGGCGGGGGCAATGATCTGGGATAATTAACGGGGTCTGGGGCCAAAACCTGTCCCCCCCCCAAAAAATACAAAAAAATCGCACTGGGGTGGTCCCAAAAGGGGGAAAAAAAAAAAAAAATTTTTCCCCCAACAAAGTTCAGAGTGTGTCAGGGAAAAGGGTAGAGCCCGCCCCCTGGCAAATGAGAGCCCCCCAGGGGTTTGGGGGTTTTCTGTTGGCTGTTTTTCCCAAATCCCGCCCTTTGGACACGTTTTTCGACCCCCAGGGCCTCCCCCCCATCGGGTGTTTTCCCTTCGACTTGGGCCCCTATTTCGCCGAACACAGGTTTTATTTGTGGCGGCCGGGGAAGCAGCAGGGCCGATTCGGGTTAAATGGGTCTTGTGTGCCCTAAAAACCGAGGGGGAAAAAAATTTCCAAAGGGCATGAGGGAAAGGGTTTAATTTAACCCTTTCACGAGGAGCCCCCAAACCCGGCCCCCCCCCGATGGCCCCCCGGAAGGGGGCCAAAAACTTTTTTGCCAAAATTTAATGGCGCCAGGTCGTCCAGTTGGGGATCCCCCCCTTCCCCAAACCTAACCCAAGATTTTGGGAACCCCGTGGTGTGGGGGATTTGTGGGGGCTTTAAAATTTTTGGCTGGGTAAACCCCTTTTTCCAATACAAAAAAAGGGGGGAAGGGGGGGCGCTGGCCCCGTTAAGGGAAATCCAAAAGTCTTTGAAAATAAGGAAGAATTGCCCCATCAAATTTTATTTTTTGTTCCCCTTGGCTCAGAGACCCTTGGTCATGGGGGAAAAAAATGGGATCTTTAAAATTTTAAGGAGTGGGGGAAAAGACTCATCGGGTTTAAATTGGGATCCCCGGGCAGCTAGTTTTTGTTCCCGGGCTCGTTTCGGCTGTTCGAGGGGGAATTGGGTATTTTTTTGGGGGACACGCCCCAGCTTGAGGGGTTTGGGTGAAAATTTTTTGCCCTTTTAATCGGTTTATACACACGTTAAAACAAATTTTCCGTATATGTAACCCCCTTTTTTTCAACAAGTAAACTCTTAAAACTTTTTTGTAACCAAAAATTTTTGTTTAAAAAAAATAAATTCCTTTGGTTTAAAAAAAAAAAAAAATACTTTTTAAAAAATGGGGTGGTAGGGGAAGTGGGGTATTCCAAACGGGTTTTTGGAAAAAAATCCCAAATCCAAATTTTTTCTTCCCTTTAAGTCTTTTTATTTTTATTTTTTATAATTGGATATTATATATTTTAAAAAATATAAAAATATAGGGAAGTACCCCCTCTTTGCTGGAATGGGGGCCCTCAAACCTCAAAGAAGACAAAAAACGTTCCTCAGGGGGAAAAAATCAAGGGGTTTTCTGTTTTAATTTAAATTTTTTTCTCTACCCCCCCAAAAATTATTTTATATTCCCAAGTGGGAAAATTTTTTAATAAAAAAAATACTACATTTATATATATTATAAATTTATTTTTTATTTAAAATATATATATAATATATATTATATATATATATTTATATAAAATTATTATATATATATTATAAAAATTAAATTTAAAATTTCATAATTTTATATTATAATATATTATTATATATATATATATATTAATATTATATATATTTATATATATATTTTTATAAAATATAAATAAAACATTAAAATTTATATATAATATAAAAAAATAATTTAAATTTTTTTTATTTTATATATATTTAAAATTTATAATATATTTTATATGCAAAAAAACATCTGAAAAAATAGAGAAATTTTTAAACGCTTTCGTGCTACTTCCATTGTTCCTTTTACGTTCCTTGATGTTCCTTGAAAATTGGTGAAGGGGTTTTACGGGAAAGGGGCTTTGGGAAATTTTTCTATTCCCTTTTAGAGTGGTTTTTTTTGCCCTTATATATAATTTTTATTTATTTATATATATATTTATATAAATATATTAAAATTATATAAAAATAAAATATTATTTTAAATATACATGTATTTTATTTATATTTATTATATTTTTTAAAATTTTTTTTTATATAATTTTTTATATATATAAAATATATATATATATTTTATATATATTTTTTATATATTGGGTGTATGTATTTTGTTTATTTTAAAAGAAAAGGGTTCCCTTTGAAAATAAAAATATAATTTTGGGGGGGTAGGGGAAGAAAATTTTCAAAAAGGAGAACCTTGAGTTTTCCCCGGGGTAAGTTTATTGTCTTCTTGAGGGATGGGGGTTCCCCCTTCCAGCTATAGAGGGGTACTTCCCATATTTTATATTTATATATAATAATATAAGATTTTTATATTATATAGTATATATATAATTTTTATATATTATATTTATATATATATATATAAAATTTAAAATATATATATATATATATATATTATATATATATATATTTTTTTTTATTTTCACACGGCCCTTTCCCCCCAAAGGGGGGGGGGCCCCAAAAAAAAAAACTTTCACCCCTTTTATTCCCCTCCATAAAGGGCTTGCCAGAAGGGTTCTTTACATACAGTTTTTAAACTTTTTCCATTAACACCCCTCTTTAGAGTTGGGAGGAACTGTAATTCCATTCCAGGACTCAAGTCCGGGGCCCGCCCGGTTTTCCCCGAAACCCTTAAAATTTTTGTTAAATTTGGGTTTACACCCAACGCACGTCAAGTATTTTAAAAAACCCTTTTTTTCCATTCACTCCTATTTAAACGCTCATGATGCCTCCTGGAAAATCCCAAAACCCCCCGCACACCCAAAACCCCCTTTAAACCCCCCCCCTCCAACCTTCCTTGGCCCACCCCCAAACCCCCCCTTCCCCACTACAGACTGGGTAACTCTTTAAGTCATTCTGTTTTGCTCCATTCTCTCTTCATGCCGAACCACCCCAACAACCCCTTCCCCGCCCTTGGACAAAGTTTTGGGGAATTCCCCACCCCCTTCCCAATTCCAAACTTTCAAAATTTTTAAATTTTATTTTCCCCCCACACATTTCCCCCAAACATGGGAAATCCCACTGCCCCCCAGGGCCCTTTCCTCGCTTTCAACTTCCTCCCCACGCTTCACACCCATTTTAAGGGGCGTTGGGGAAAACTATATCTCATACATTTTCCCCCCCCTTTTCCCCCAAGGACAAAAATTCTTTGTTCCACCGAAATTTAAATGCACCATCTTTTTTCCCCCATAATTCTTGTTCAAACCCCATCTTTCATTTGGCCCCTTTCCCCTTTACACGTCCACTCCCAAAAAAACGAAAAACGTTTCACCTCCTCCATACCTCTCCCTCCCAAACTGATATTTCAAACTTTATCACCTAATCTTTTTGGGTTTTCCCCTTTAACCCTTTCTCTTTCCTGTATTCAAACCCTTTTTTTTCTTTTGCACACCCTACCAAATTTATCCACCCAAACTTGCCAAAATTTCTCTTCAGAATCTCCCAAGAGCACAGTTGGGCATTTAGGGAAGAGCAGGCTGTGAAAAATTTCCCCCTTTGTGTGTGATTCCCTTTTTCTTTTAAACTCCCCCGCCTCTTTTCCAAGCCCCCCGCCCTTTACTTTTTCTTTTAAAACCCCCTCTAAAAAATTAAAAACAACCACGGTTTACCAAACACCCAAACCCTTTTTAAGGCCTACTTTTATGGGAAAAAAATTTCCCTTTTCTACATACTCTAAATGAGCCTCACTATCCTCGTTAAAAAAACTTCATGTTTCAGTAACCCACCTACAAAAACTTGCAAATCTGCCCCTTGCCCCCTATACCCCGTTTTTAAGCCCTTTTTCCCAAATCCCTAATGCCCCAAGCCCCTTTTGCCCTTTTTAAAAACGTTACTTTATGTTTCACTGTAAAACCCGGTCCCCAAACCCCCACCTTTTAAAGCCTCCTTGTTATTGTTCCTATTTCCGTCTTTTCTCTTAAATTTTTCAATTTAACTCACCTAATTTACCCGGTAACTCAACAGATTTCCCCCCATAATTTTTTTCATCTCTTTTATCCCCCTTTTTTTATAAAAGGAAATTGCATGCTTTTGCCAAAACCCCAGGTTACCTTACCCCCTTCCCTACATTTTTTAATAATTGCACCCAACCATCCAAAATATATCCCCACCCGCTTTTAAATTTCTTCTTTATCCCATCAAACCCCGGGGCCTTTCCCCCCTTTCATTTTACCCATTGCTCAAACTTCCCCCCACTCACAATGGCTCTTCCCCCTCCTCAAGAGTTTTCTCCTTGCCTATACACGAAACACGTTCCCCTTTTTCATAAATTTAAACAATCCTAAAAAATTCCTCCATTTCCCCAATCCCTCAAAACTCCCCCATTTATAACTCTCCTCTCATTTTTAATGAAAATCTTTTGTTCTCTGGGCTTTTAATTGTTAATTCACCCCAAAAATTTTTTCTTATTTTCAAAAAATTTTTGTTGATAAATTCCCCCCACTCTTCATTTGCTTTTTTTTACATTGCTTCACCCTCTTTTAAAATTCCTTTTTTATATCCCATTGATTTAAAAAAACCAAAAAAAATGTAATTGAAAATTTTTTAAAGTTGTAGAAACACTTTTTTTATCCAAAAAGGGACAACGCTTATTTAATAAAAAAAATGTTGGTTCCCCTTTACCCTGAAAAAAATTGGTTGATATGCTTTTCTTTTTAAGATTTTAAAATTAAAGTTTTTCAAAAATCTTGATACAGTGAAAAATTTTTAAAAGAATTCCCCCAAAAGTAAAGGTGTGTTATAAGATTCATTGTAAAATTGCGATAAAGTTTTTTCGGTCAAACTGGTAAAAAACTCGAAATAAGATTAAAACAACCCTAAATATAGATTAGAATGGACAAGATTCCCCAAAGCTTATTTATTCATTAAGAGATTTTAACCATCCAATTGATTTCAAAAAGTTGGGGGAAAAAAATAGTATCAAGCAAAAGTCCATGGTGGGAAAATAATTTAATCTTTGTTTCATAAAAAGAGTTTTGGGCAATAATTGAATATTTCTTTGGTTTTTAAAATTGATCCATTTTAATTAATAGAATTTGGGAAAAATTTAAATAATGACAAATAATATTTTTTAATTTTCTTGGGTTTTGAAATAGCTTGGGGGGGGGTGAGTTGTGCAAGGGACCAAACCAGTTGGGTCGCGGCGTCCGTGTTTAACAGTTGGGGGATTGATTTGAGGTGTGGCCCGGCCCCCAAATGTTTTTGGATGTTTTTTTCATAGTTCCTTTATAATGTGGTAGTCACAAAGCGCTTGGAATTTTTCTCTATTCTTTCAGGTGGTTGTTTTTATTTTGAAATCACCGTTTACTGTTTTGCTTATTTTTATATTATAATATATTATTTTATATATTATATTTTATATTTTATATAATATTTAAATTTTAATAATAATAATAATAATAATAAAAAAATTATAATAAACCGAATTGTAACTTTTTTGGGAAACCCAAACCTTATTACTTACTAGCTTACCTTAGATTAATTAAAATATTTATTATAAATTAAATCAATTTAACTTTTAATTTTGTTAAGCCCCCGGATTTTGCTGATTTATTTCTAAAAAAGTAATTTTACTCTGCTTATTCGGCAAAAAAAAAAAATGTTTTTTTTATTTACTTATTTGATATGTTTTGTTTTTTCTGTAAAGAAAATATACATTTAAAAAAAACCCCCCATGGTGAACTGAAAAAAAAAATCTTAAACCCCTGTATTAAAAGGGAGGAACAACCCCCAAAACGGTTAAAGAAGTTCAATATGAGTAAGTTTTAAAAGTTTATTATGCAGCCAAAATGGTGTGGTTTTTAGTGAAAGGATTACGAGGCCATAATGAGTCCCGGGATGAGCCACCCCAAATTTTGCTAACTAAAAAAGTTAAATGGTATGAAATGTTTTAAAAATTTTGATGTGGAAAGTCGTGTTTAAATTTGTTATGCGCCATTAATAAATTCCGATTTTTATAAAAAACGTATTTTGCGGCCCGGAATTTTTCAGAGGCAATATTTTTTAGGTATGATTTAAAATTTTAAAAAGGTTAGAGTTTTTTGTAATTTAAAAGAGGAAAATCAGAGGGTTTTTTTTAGAATGTGGGAATTTTTCACTGTCAAAAAAAAACCGAATAAAAATTCAATTCATCCCCTGATGATCAAACATAAATGATGAACAAGCATAACATGATGTACAAGCAACATGCAAAATCAAAAATCATACTTTCATTACATTACATACAAAGGTAAAAAACGCAATACCCAAAAAAAAAAAATAAAAAAATCGAGAAAAGTAAATGAATAGACAAAATTTTTTTATCCAATTTATAAAATTTTAAAAAAACAGTACCAAAATGATGTAGATCAATATACTCTGTTTTTCAAATCACAGAACGAGTGGAGTTTGATTATGACCGGAGTACTAAAAAGTTTTGTGATTTGCGTTCAATCGCGTTATTACGATCTATTACAACCGGACATTCGGTAAACCACATACTTGAGGGTTACTCTGGAAATCTCAACACGTACTTTACAGCCACCATCTGTGCTCCAGTTCCCCGAATTAAGCCTGAATGCCTTCCACATCCCCCTCCCCAGGCGCTGTATAATCCTCCGGGTTTAGCGCTTTCCCCTTGATTATAATAATAATGCAGCCACCACACATTCCTTATACTCATACAGAAGCCAACACTCAAACACGACTATGGCCATTAAAACAATACTTGTAAGTCACTTGTGCCACACTAGATTAAGGCTCCCACGAGCGAAACGTTTCCTCATAGTCTTCTTGTGTTGAAAAGTGACATACTTATTTTCTTATTTATTTTATGCAACAAAGGGCCCTTTAAAAATGTTCATCGAGGGGGGCGGCAACCCCCGAGAGCGAGCATTTTATGGGGGTTTTCAATATTGAGTGGCAATATCATTTTAAGCAAAAGTTTACATTTATTTACAAAAATATTCGTTCCCAGCTGATTTTTTTTTTAATTGGAGGCGCTAACCTCAGGAAGAGAAATTTTTTTTATACACTTTGTTGAGTGACGTTTCATAAGTCTTTTTATACTGATTTCAAAAATATATTTCCTACTCATTCTAATCTGTTTTATTATAATACGTCAGCTGGGCCAGAGTAAGTCACTTTCAATTTTGTTGGTTCTCTAGATAATTTACACGTATGTTACTATGTATCACAATTTGTGTAACCGTATTTATGTGTACCTGTATCTAAATAAACTTACGTACTTACGTAATTACTTAGTTACTAGGGCGTGACTCCCCCACACCCACCTCGGGAAAAAGCCGAGGTGGGGAGAAAACTTTAGTCAATTGAAACGACAACAAAAGTGGAAATACCTTTTATTAATCTTTCCACCTTAATAAAATATCTAACGAAGCACTAAATATTTCTGAGCAGCTCCGGGTTATTCTGCCAGATTTGCCTAAATCATGACCTTCTATGTGATTACTTGTAGATTTTATCGCCACTGGAAAAAATCCCCGCCATTAATTTAAATACGTTCTCGTTCGGGTAGTTGATATGCTACTTTATTTCTTATATTTATATTGAGAGGAATATCTTTATTTCTCATGCGGGTGTTTTAAGCTTTCACAGCAAAAAAAAGTGTATTTTTCTAGTCACTTTGAAATTTTTTTCCCCTAATAGGTACT
>NC_069440.1:40531818-40536818 GCF_026875155.1 Cherax quadricarinatus
AAAAAATTTTAAAAAGAGAATTTTTCCCCTTTGAAAAACCACCCGATCAGGCCAAATTTTAAAAAAAATTAAAAAAAGGGCAAAAGGCTCGGGGCCCCAAAAAGGGGAAAAAAAAAATTAAAATTAAACCCCAAGGGGGAAAAATGGGAAAATAAGGGAGGGGGTGGGGTTGGGGGGGTTTTGGGGAAAAATTTAAGGAAAATAAGGGGGCTGGGTTTGGGGAAAAAGAAAAGGGAAGGGGGGGAAAAAAAAAAAGGGGGGGTTTTTTGGGGAGGAAATAAAAAGCAAAAGGGGGGGGAAAAAAAAGGGGGGAAAAGGGGTTGGGAAAAGAAAGGGGGGATTGGGGAAAAACCCCCTTTGGGTTCCCAGGCCCCGGGGAAAAAAACCCCCAAAAACCCTTAATTGGGTTTAGAGGGTGTTCCAAAAACTGAAAAAAAACCCTAAGGGGCAAAAGGGGGGGAAAAAAAGACCCGGGAAAAGGGGCTTTAAAAAAAAAAAAAAAAAAAAAAAAGGAAGAAAAAAATTTTCCCTCAAAACAAAAACCCCCCGGAATCCCAAACCCCCAAAAACCCCCCCCCCAATTTCCAGGGCCCCCTGGGGCCCCCCCCCCAAAAACGAAGTTTGGGGGTTTTTCAAAAAAAAAAAAATTTTGGGGAAAATTTTTTTCCCCCCCCAAAATAATTTGGGAAAGGGGTCTTTTCAAAAAATTTCCCTAAAGAAAAAGGGGGAAATTTTGAAATCAAAACCCCCTTTAAAACCCCAAAAAAACTTTAAAATTTTTACCCCACCCTTTCCCCGGGTTTTTGCCCCAAAAAGGGGCCCAATTAAAACAGAATATTTTCTTGGGAAAAAATTTAAAACTTTTCCCCCAAAAAAAAACCCCCCCCGGGAAATTAAAAAACTTTTTTCTAAAAATTTTCCAAAATTTTTTTCCCTGCCCTTTTAAACCTAAAAAAAAATAACCCCTAAAAAAGGGGGTTGAAAACACTTGAAAAACCCCCCCGGGGGGTTTTTTTTTTCCCGGGAAAAAAAGGGTTTTTTTTTACTCAAAATTAAAAAAAGGGGAAAAAACCCAAATCAAAAACCCTTCCTAGCCCTTGGACAACATTTTGGTAATCCCGCACCTCCTCCAAATTTCCAAACTACGAATCTCTGCTTTTTAATTCACACCAAAACATTGCCCTCAGACATGACATCTCCACTGCCCTCCAGCTTCTCCTCGCTGAAAACTTTCATCCCCCACGTTCCCAACACCCATATAAGAGCGTTGGTAAAATTTAAACTCTCATACATTCCCCTCTTTGCCTCCATGGACCAAAGTTCTTTGTCTCCACAGACTCCTATGTGCACCACTCACTCTTTTTCCCTCATCAATTCTATGATTCACCTCATCTTTCATAGACCCATCCGCTGACACGTCCCTCCCAAATATCTGAATACGTTCACCTCCTCCATACTCTCTCCCTCCAATCTGATATTCAATCTTTCATCACCTAATCTTTTGTTATCCTCATAACCTTACTCTTTCCTGTATTCACCTTTAATTTTCTTCTTTTGCACACCCTACCAAATTCATCCACCAATCTCTGCAGCTTCTCTTCAGAATCTCCCAAAAGCACGGGTGTCATCAGCAAAGAGCAGCTGTGACAACTCCCATTTTGTGTGTGATTCTTTATTTTTTTAACTCCACGCCTCTTGCCAAGACCCTTTCGCATTTACTTCTCTTACAACCCCATCTATAAATATATTAAACAACCACGGTGACATCACACATCCCTTGTCTAAGGCCTACTTTTACTGGGAAAAATTCCCCTCTTTCCTACATACTCTAACTTGAGCCTCACTATCCTCGTAAAAACTCTTCACTGTTTTCAGTAACCTACCTCCTACACCATACACTTGCAACATTGCCCTGTCATACGCCTTTTCCAAATCCATAAATGCCACAAAGACCTCTTTAGCCTTATCTAAATACTGTTCACTTATATGTTTCACTGAAACAACCGGTCCACCACACACCCCCTACCTTTCCTAAAGCCTCCTTGTTCATCTGCTATCCTATTTTTCCGTCTTACTCTTAATTCTTTCAATTTTTAACTCTACCTACACTTACCAGGTACACTCAACAGACTTATCCCCCTATAATTTTTGCACTCTCTTTTATCCCCTTTGCCTTTATAAAAGGAACTATGCATGCTCTCTGCCAATCACTAGGTACCTTACCCTCTTCCATACATTTATTAAATAATTGCACCAACCACTCCAAAAATATATCCCCACCGCTTTTAACATTCTATCTTTATCCCTCAATCCGGCTGCCTTACCCCCTTTCATTTTACCTACTGCCCCACGAACTTCCCCCACACTCACAACTGGCTCTTCCTCACTCCTACAAGATGTTTTCCTCCTTGCCCTATACACGAAATCACAGCTTCCCTATCTTCATCAACATTTAACAATTCCTCAAAATATTCCCTCCATCTTCCCAATACCTCTAACTCTCCATTTAATACTTTCCTCTCCTATTTTTAATGACAAATCCATTTGTTCTCTAGGCTTTCTTAACTTGTTAATCTCACTCCAAAACTTTTTCTTATTTTCAACAAAATTTGTTGATAACATCTCACCCACTCTCTCATTTGCTCTCTTTTTACATTGCTTCACCACTCTCTTAACCTCTCTCTTTTTCTCCATATACTCTTCCCTCCTTGCATCACTTCTACTTTGTAAAAACTTCTCATATGCTAACTTTTTCTCCCTTACTACTCTCTTTACATCATCATTCCACCAATCGCTCCTCTTCCCTCCTGCACCCACTTTCCTGTAACCACAAACTTCTGCTGAACACTCTAACACTACATTATTAAACCTACCCCATACCTCTTCGACCCCATTGCCTATGCTCTCATTAGCCCATCTATCCTCCAATAGCTGTTTATATCTTACCCTAACTGCCTCCTCTTTTAGTTTATAAACCTTCACCTCTCTCTTCCCTGATGCTTCTATTCTCCTTGTATCCCATCTACCTTTTACTCTCAGTGTAACTACAACTAGAAAGTGATCTGATATATCTGTGGCCCCTCTATAAACATGTACATCCTGAAGTCTACTCAACAGTCTTTTATCTACCAATACATAATCCAACAAACTACTGTCATTTCGCCCTACATCATATCGTGTATACTTATTTACCCTCTTTTTTCTTAAAATATGTATTACCTATAACTAAACCCCTTTCTATACAAAGTTCAATCAAAGGGCTCCCATTATCATTTACACCTGGCACCCCAAACTTACCTACCACACCCTCTCTAAAAGTTTCTCCTACTTTAGCATTCAGGTCCCCTACCACAATTACTCTCTCACTTGGTTCAAAGGCTCCTATACATTCACTTAACATCTCCCAAAATCTCTCTCTCTCCTCTGCATTCCTCTCTTCTCCAGGTGCATACACGCTTATTATGACCCACTTCTCGTGTTGGAGGTATTAATGAGAGGGAGGCGTGACTGTGGTGTTGGAGGTATTAATGAGAGGGAGGCATGACTGTGGTGTTGGAGGTATTAATGAGAGGGAGGCGTGACTGTGGTGTTGGAGGTATTAATGAGAGGGAGGCGTGACTGTGGTGTTGGAGGTATTAATGAGAGGGAGGAGTGACTGTGGTGTTGGAGGTATTAATGAGAGGGAGGCGTGACTGTGGTGTTGGAGGTATTAATGAGGGGAGGCGTGACTGTGGTGTTGGAGGTATTAATGAGAGGGAGGCGTGACTGTGGTGTTGGAGGTATTAATGAGAGGGAGGCGTGACTGTGGTGTTGGAGGTATTAATGAGAGGGAGGCGTGACTGTGGTGTTGGAGGTATTAATGAGAGGGAGGAGTGACTGTGGTGTTGGAGGTATTAATGAGAGGGAGGCGTGACTGTGGTGTTGGAGGTATTAATGAGAGGGAGGCGTGACTGGTGTTGGAGGTATTAATGAGAGGGAGGCGTGACTGTGGTGTTGGAGGTATTAATGAGAGGGAGGAGTGACTGTGGTGTTGGAGGTATTAATGAGAGGGAGGAGTGACTGTGGTGTTGGAGGTATTAATGAGAGGGAGGCGTGACTGTGGTGTTGGAGGGCTAGGGAGGGCTAGGGAGGGCTAGTGAGGGCTAGTGAGGGCTAGGGAGGGCTGTGTAGTAAGGTGAAATATAACTGCTTTCTCCTCCGCTTTAATATTTAGTACCTATTGATGGGAATAAATTTCGAAGTGACTAGTTACTACACATTTTTATTGCTGTGAAAGCAGTATAAACACCCGCATGAGAAATAAAGATATTCCTCTCAATATAAATATAAGAAATAAAGTAGCATATCATACTACCTCGAACGAGAACGTATTTAAATTAATGGCGAGGATTTTTTTCCAGTGGCGATAAAATCTACAAGTAATCACATAGAGAGGTCAGTGATTTAGGCAAATCTGGCAGAATAACCCGGAGCTGCTCAGAAATATTTAGTGCTTCGTTAGATATTTTATTAAGGTGGAAAGATTAATAAAAGGTAATTCCACTTTTGTTGTCGTTTCAATTGACTAAAGTTTTCTCCCCACCTCGGTTTTTTCCCGAGGTGGGTGTGGGGGAGATACGCCCTAGTAACTAAGTAATTACGTAAGTACGTAAGTTTATTTAGATACAGGTACACATAAATACGGTCACACAAATTGTGATACATAGTAACATACGTGTAAATTATCTAGGAGAACCCACAAAATTGAAAGTGACTTACTCTGGCCCAGCTGACGTATTATAATAAAACAGATTAGAATGAGTAGGAAATATATTTTCGAAATCAGTATAAAAAGACTTATGAAACGTCACTCAACAAAGTGTATAAAAAGATTTCTCTTCCTGAGGTTAGCGCCTCCATATTAAAAAAAAAATCAGCTGGGAACGAATATGTTTTGTAAATAAATGTAAACATTGCTTAAAATGATATGCCACTCAATATTGCAACCCCCATAAAATGCT
>NC_069440.1:40541818-40561713 GCF_026875155.1 Cherax quadricarinatus
CCTGTCAAAGTAATTTTCAAGGAGAATCAGTCGAACCAGATTCTTCAAGAGAAAGCAAGACTGAGGGACAAACAGGGGTACCAAAGATTATACCTCGAACCCGCGACAGAACACAAACGAAAGACTATACACTGAAATGAGAAGGGTACAGAGACGCAAGGAGGACAGAGAGGCAATGACGAAGATGAGAGCAGGACCCCAGACACAGGGGAGGAAGGGAAACACAACCCCACATAATCTCCCACCAAAAGACTCCAACACCACGACATTTCCCTACGCAACTGAGCAACTATACTAACAACCCTCTCAATGTTCCCTCGTGCCTAGCGACCCAACCCCCATATACACAAACTTCACCCCCCAACAGCTGTTCCATATGGCAATCTGTCTGACCCCACCCCCATCATCAACAACCCCAACCTACACCACAGCCCATATAGGCTCCCCAGCATGGCTCCTGCTCGCTCCCCAACCCCAATATTCTTGCATGACACAATGAAGAAAAGACACTGAAATTTGGTACACAAACCGGATGGAATAACGAATAAACATGAGGAGTGGAACGAAGAGAAATCAGGAAAAATCCCCAGACATCATAGCAGTCCACAGAAACAAAACACGCGCTGAGACAATAGACATACACAATCTTTCTTCCCAATGGGAGATCAGATCCTGAGGAAAAGATAGAAGGAGTAGAGTGAGGAGGGTTGCCCTCACATAAACACCGATGGGGATTTTGAGGAAATGGAAGCAATGGACATGATTGGAGAAGGAGACTACATTGCAGGTAACAATTCAGTCGCCGGAGAACAAAAAGTAGTCATTGGATGATGAGTATAACCCCACCACAGAACGGCAGGAGGCCAAGAGAGGAGTAACGGAAGAAAACAACATTGGATGTGGACACACTTGCTGAGGTGGCCAAGAAGAGCTCACTCGAGCATAGCAAAGTTACTGGTAATGGGCGATTCATCAACCACAGGGAGATCCGACTTCGAAAACCTGGAGGCCACATGGGGGTCCCGAAACATGTAAGAGCCCAAGATGATGGATGTGGTACTTGAAAAACCTCATGCATCAACATGTTCAGGGACACAACCAGAGAGAAGGGGAGGAATGAGCCAGCAAGAAGACTGGAACATGTGTTCACACCTGAGCAGTTCAGGACATTGAGGACATCCCTTACAGAGGCCCCTTGAGCTAGCGATCATGTGGTGCTGAGATTTTGATTAATAGTAGGTTTCAGTGAGAAGGTAACATGAACTGAAGGGGTCAGGCCAACTATAAAAGGGGGGACTACACAGGTATGAAAACTTCCTGCAGAGTTTCATGGGACAGAGAAATTGGTAGGAAAATCAAGTAAACGAGATGATGAGAATATGTTGCAACAAAGTGCAAGGAGGCAGAGGAAAGTTATTGTTCCCAAGGAAACAGAAAAAAATAGGAGACCAAAACGATTCTTGGTTTACCCGAAGGTGTATGGGAGGCAAAAACTTAAGTGCAACAGAGAATGGAAAAGGTAACTGGAGCATAGACCCAGGAAACAAGGAGGAGATTAGTAGAAGAACCCAGAAACGAGGTATGCACAGATAATGAGGGAGGCCCAGCGACATAAGAAAACGACCATAGCATCGAAAGTCAAATCTGACACCGAAACTGCTGTATAGCCACATTAGAGGAAGACAACAGTCAAGGACGGCAGTGATAAGGTGAGGAAAGACACGTAGGAGAACTTCACAAGAAACGATCAAGAGGTATTGAGGACTTCAACACGAGATTTAAGGAAGTAATTACAGTAGAGTCCAGGAGAACTCTGGGGGACATACCAATGGGGACACCAGCAAGGAATAACACCAACAAGTGTTGGACGACATACAACAGATGAGGAGGAGTGAAGACACTGCAAAGGGCATAGATACCTCAAAGGCAATGGGACCGGACAACATCTCCCCCGTGGGTCCATAAGAGAGAGCAGATATGTTGTGCGTGTCCACTTACCACAATCTTCAACACGTCCTGGAAACTGGCAACACCTGAGTAATGGAAGACGGCAAATGTTAGTTCCCATTTTTAAAAAGGAGACAGAAAAGAGGCACTAAACTATCGACCTGTGTCATTGACGTTTATAGTATGCAAATTATGGAGAAGATGTTTCAGGAGGAGAGTGTGTGGAGCACCTGGAACGGAAAAAGAGATAATGCCACCAGCAACTGGATTCATGAAGGCAAATCCTGTGTCACAAACCTTGTGGAGTTTTATGATAATAAAACAGAAGTAAGACACGAGAGAGAGGGTGGGTTGATTGCATCTTCTTGGGACAGCAAGAAGGCCTTTGACACAGTTCCTCACAAGAGATATAGTGCAGAAGCTAGAGCATCAGCGCAAAAACAGGAAGGGCACTGCAATGATCAGAGAATACCGGACAGGAGACAACACGAGTCATGGTACGTATGATGTATCCAACAGTGGGCACCTGTGACAGCGGTCGCCCACATGGGGTCTGGTCCTAGGACCAAGTGCTATTAATTTGGTATATGTGAACGGACATTGAAGGAAAGGGTTAACACAGAAGTGTCCCAGTTTGCAGATGATGTGAAGTTAATGAGGAGAATTAAATCTGATGAGACCAGGCAGGATCAAAGAACCTGGACAGAACTGGACACCAGTTCCAGCAAATGGCTTCTCAAATTTAATCCTGGCAAATGGCAAAGTCATGGAAATATGGGAAGGGCACAGAAGACCACAGACCGAGTATTAAGGCCTAGTGGCCAAAGACTGCAAACCTCACGTCAAGGAGAAAGATCTTGGTGATATAACCCCGAGCATGGGGGTCGCCGGGGGGTGGAAGCACACATCAACCATTATAACTGCTGACAGCATATGGGCGCCTGGCAAACCTAGAACAGCATTCCGATACCTTAGTAAGGAATCGTTCAAGACACTGTACACCGTGTATGTCGGCCCATACTAGAGTATGCAGCACCTGTTTGGAACCCCGCACCTGATAAAGCACGTCAGAAACTAGAGAAAGTACAAAGGTTTGCGACAAAGGTTAGTTTCCAGAGCTAAGGGGAATGTCCTATGAGAAAGATTAAGGGAAATCGATCGCCTGACGACACTGGGAGGACAGGAGGGTCAGGGAGACATGATAGCGCGACAATAAAATACTCGAGGTATAGAAAGGTGGACAAATACAGGGAAGTTCCAGGGAGCGTACACAAAACAAGAGGACACAATTGGAATTTGAAGACACAAATGATCAGAAGAGATATTAGGAAGCGTATTCTCAGTCATAGAGTTAAGCAGGGAATAGCCTATAAAATGACGTATGTGAGGCCCAGGAACCATACACAGTTTTAAGACGAGGTTTGATAAAGCTCATGGAGCGGGAGAGAAGGCCCAGTACAACGTGAAGAGGCGGGGCCAGGAGCTAAGACTCACCCCTGCAACCGCACAAATAGGTGAGTACAAATAGGTAGTACAACACACACACACACACACATACACACACAAACACACACACACAGACACACACACACACACAGACAGACAGACACACACACACATCACACACACACACACACACACACACACACACACACACACACACACACACACACACACACAACACACACACAAACTTCAAGAGACATTAATACTTTCGTCACTCTCTACTATACCTGTAAACTCTAATTCGTACGTTTAAGTTCATTATCTTATATTGTAACACTTATGGTCCTCCAAGGTGCACACATTTCCATGCACATATCTACACTGTCTCACACGGATGTTAACAACAAAATAATATTGTACAGGCAATTGATGTGAGAAATGGAAATTGTTAATATATATAGGTAATAGAATTCTCTGAAAAAATGTGATTGACATTGTAAATGTAATGCTTGCTTTAGTATAGTTAGTTATAATATTGTAATTATATAGTATAGTGTATATAGATATCCTTTACACAAATAGACCCGCACATAGAAGAGAGGAGCTACGACGACGCTTCGCTCACAGCTTGGACCATTTACAACGTTACTGAGACTTACGTAAATGGTCCAAGTCGGACCGACAACGTCCGTCGTAAACTCCTCTCTTCTATGTGCGGGTTTATTTTGTAAGTCGTTTCAGTCACAGTGTTTGTGCCTTTTGTTATATATATATCCTTAATTATATAGGGAATTTAAAAAAAAGAGACAATTGACAAAACTTACTTTAGTGATACAATCAAGAAAACACTTAGAATTTATCTATGGAAGATAAGAAGTAATCAGAAATAATAAAGAAAGTCCCTCTTTCCTATTTTTCATGTCTTCAAGTCCTCTATCTTCACATCTGTTTATCTTCACGTCTGTTAGCTTCACTCCTGAGATCTTCACGTCTGTTATCTCACGTCTTTTATCTACACGTCCTGTAATCTTCCACGTCTGGTTATCTTTCACGTCTGTATCTTCACACGTCCTGTTTTCTTCACCTGTTATCTTCACTCTGTTATCTTCACGTCTGTTATCTGCACGTCTGTTGTATTCTTCATGTCGTTATCTTCACGTCTGTTATCTTCACGTCTTTTTCCCGCTATTCTGAGAAAATATTCACGAGTCACAAAGACAAAAAGTGATAGAAATGGAGAAATTCGGGAAGAAATTAAGGACAATTTTGCTAAGACTCGCGTCTTTGACAAAGTATTGATTAAGAGTTGATGATGGCCAGCAACCTGGCTCTGGAACTGCGTTGGGTGAGAATGGCGCTGAGTCTCTATTATGTATTATGCGCGATGAGTCTCCACCTGGTCCTCGTATATACTGTATTATTCTTTATATTCTTGTACGGTACTTGTATATTGCTAACTGTTCTGTTGCCGTTATTGACGGTTTCCTTATGTGTCCTTGTGTGTTACGTACTTTTTCCTTGTGTGTTTACTGTACTATTTTATGTGAAACTGCAACTTTTCCTTGTTGTTACTATATTCTTGTACTCTTGAGTGTTTACTATGCTACTGAGAGGACTTTTTTGGTGCATTAATCTACTATTCTTTTTCTATTACACCCTGTTCTTGCATGTTACTGTACCTTTCTTTTAAGATATTGTACTTATTGTATTGTTCCTTGGTGCTGCTGTTCCGTTTTTTGCGTAATACATTTCCTGTTCCACTTGTGACGTAGCTCAAGATTCCACACTGTTGTTTACTACAAGAACTTCAATGTTCCCACTGCCACCTTACGACACAGTTCTCTCTTACACTAACATTTATATTCTCCCTCAAGCAGGTATTTTGCTCCACTAAAATTTAACCACCACTTATAACTTATAGAATATAATGTAGAAAAATATCTTAACAAGAATATAGATAATTAAAGAAATGCTAAATTAAATATTTGAAAACTTAAAAAAATATATAAATATAATTTGCCAAGAAATTAACTTTACCCTATTCATCAAATAATAAATAACAAATCTAAAAATATTATTAAAAAAATCTTATCAAATAAAATAACTGAAATATGTTCAAGTAAAATTACAAGTGAATGTATTTCATTCAGTATATAAGTTTGATTATGATTAGTCCTGTGTGAATATACTGAAAGTATCTACTCAGAGCAGCACCTGTCATCCAGCAGTGCAGCTCTGACAGCGGTGCTGCGTCTGGTAGCATGCTGCGCTGACAAGCAGGGGCTGCTCTGGTAGCAGGTGCGCTCTGACAGCAGTGTGAGCTTGCTCTGGCAGCAGGTGCGCTGCTCTGACAGCAGGTGCTGCTCTGACAGCATGCCTGCTCTGACAGCAGGTGCTGCTCTGACAGCAGGTGCTGCTCTGACATCAGGTGCTGCCTGACAGCAGCGTGCTGCTCTGACAGCAGTTGCATGTTGTAGACCACACCGGAAGGTAACACCCAATTTGTGTGTGTATCTTACTTCTATTCACTAGTTTAGGCGTTTGCAAAACATGAAGAGTAATATTGACTGCAATTACAGACATTTTTTCACAAGTATGATTACAGTCTGGGACGAGAATTAATCATTACATAATGGAATAGAACATAACTGACGCAATACCTGCCAATCCCTTAAGTTTAATCATTTGTCTATTCCAACACCGCGGAAAGGCCAGATTAATCACAGAATAGTTTACCTCACATAAAGTACTGCAAGACTCGTCCATGTATCAAGGTGTGCAACGCACAACAAGCAAAAGATAACAGAATAAGTAATCAGAGATGGTCCCAAAATAAAAATTAGATATATATAATAAATATATATATTATATATATTATATATATATATATATATATATATATATATATGTATATATAATATATCATATATATAAAAATATATATAATATATATATGATAATAAATATATATATAATATATAAAATATTGTATGTATATATATATATATAAATATATATATATATATTAATATATATAAATATATATATATATATTATAAATATATATATATATATATATATATATAGTATGCAAAACAACCACTCTGAAAGAATAGAGAATTCCAAGCGCTTTCGTGTCGTGAATACTCAGCATTAATTAAGGACAATGAAAGTAAAGCATCGCAGAGGAAGCTATATATAGGGTCTGGCCATCACTCACTATCAGATCCCACAACGGTTAAACACCGACGCCGCCGACCAACTTGGATAGGTCCTTTGCACAACTCACCCACAAACTAACACCTTAAGAAAAATTAAAAATTATTTGTCCAGTGTATTATAAAATTCTTATTCTTCCCAAAATCTATTAATTATATCAAAAAAAATGGATCTAATTTATAAAATACCAAAGAAATATCCATTATTGTCCAAAACGCTTTTTATGAAACAAGATTCAATTATATTCTGTCGACCATGACTTTCTTGAACTACTTGTCACACTTTTTCAAAATCAATTGATGGTTAAAATCTCTACACATGAATAAATAGAGCATTGGAATCTTGTCCATCTAAAGTGCTATATTATGTTGTTTTAATCTTAGTTCTAATTTTAACCAGTTTGACCGTAATAAACTTTATCGCAAATTTTACAAGGAATCTTAAATACACATCCATCACATTTTGGGGGGGAATTCTTTATCAAAAGTTTTTTTACTGTATCAAGATTTTTGATCCAACTTTAATATTAAAAGTCTTAAGAAGAGAAGGCATATCACCAAGTTTTCATGGTAAGGGAGAACCAACATATTTTTAAGTTGATAATGCTGGTTTGTCCCTTTTTGATTGTAAAAAAAGTATTTCTAGTCACTTAAAAGATTTTATCATTACATTTTCTTGGCGGTAGTTTTTAAATCATTACCTATTTCATAAAATATTGGATATTTTCCTCATCTATGAACTCAGGACTACTATCGTAAGCTCTCAAAAACCTTGTGAGAAAACAGACAGTTTGACTATCTGATGTCGAGAATAATAGTGGACATAGGAACAGTTTATTTGTAGGTTTTCTGTAAATTTTAATTTGAATTCATTATTACCCTTAATAATTAAAACATCTAGAAAATGCAATGGAAGATTTCTTTAAGTCTTATGATACACTTATAAACAATAAAAATTTGCGCCTTACTAAAGCAGACAAAATAAAGCAATAGAATATGAAAGAAAAAGATTACAAGAAAAAATGAATAATCTCTAGAAGATACCGGAAACCTATTCTAAACTAGGAAAAATCCCCTAGAAACCGTTAACAGCATTTCAATAAAACAATAAAACTTCTAATGAAAGGCAAAGATGAATTAGTCCAACATTTTTACTTCCACTAATCCATTCTTTGCCTACATGTATGGACTAATTAAACACACAGACCAGGGAATCTGCTCAGAAGACCAAATTATAGCTCCACAGGGTCAGTTTCAATATAAATTATCCAAATGGCTTGTTTGATATTTTCACCCATTGTTGGCAAAATTTCTAACTTTAATGTTAAAACCAACATAAACTTGGTTGAAACATTAAGCTCCTTGACTGACTTTAATGCTTTAAACATGGAGTTTTGATGTTTACTCCTTGGTTATCGAAAGTACCTGTTGATGATTTATTAAGTTTTCTTATCTGAAGAACTCGTTAACTATGATTTACCATTGCCGTCCCTACTATCATTAAACTTATTAAACTTTGAAATGTTGATGCAAAATATGTATTTAAAAAAGTTTTACACTCAGAAGTTTTTGGGGGGGGGTTATGGCAAGGAATCCTCTTCAACCTGTTCTGAGTAACCCTATACAAGTAATTTTTTGAAACAAGGTGCTTAAAAACACAATCCACCGCTAATATAGCTAAATGGTTCAGATATGTTGATGATATTTTGTGTCTTATGCCCAAAAATGTAGATATACACCATTTCCTTGAAAAATTAAATAGCTTAGCCCATTCTATAAACTTTACTGTTGAGTTTGAAGAAAATAACTCATTGCTTTTTCTAGATGTTTGGGGGCATACCCTATGTATGCGTGGGGGAATATCTGGAAATGTTTACGGCAATTGCGTATTAAACCAGGTGTAAGGGAGGTAATGTTTAGGTTTCTACATGGAATCTTGCCGTCTGGTGTTGTGTTATTTAATAGGAGACTAAGGGAGGGTGGGGAGTGCAAAGCGTGTGGATGTTCCGAGACTATTTTTCATGCAGTGTATTTTTGTAATTGTTAGAAGCTGTGAGGGTATGGTTAGGTAGGGTAGTTAGGTTAGTGGGTGGGGAAGGGTTACAGGTGTTAAGGGTGTTAAGTTTAGATATAGGTGGGATGAGTCAGATGGTGGTGAATGCGGTTGCGTATGTGGTTACTGATTTTATTTATACGTCTTGGGCTATGAGGGAAGTGGGTGTGAGGAAGGTAGGTGTGAGGGAGAAATGGTGTGAGGGAGTTTGGGTGGAGGGAGGTGGGTGTTGAGGGACGGAGGGTGTAGAGGTGGTTTTGAGGGAGGTAGGTGTAGAGGGAGGGGGTGAGGAGGGGTGTGTGAGGGAGGTGGGTGTGAGGGGGATGGTGTGTCTTAGGGAGGTGGTGTGAGGGAGGTGGGTGTGAGGATGGTGGTTTGGATGAAAGAATAATGTTAGGCGGCCACAGATAAATTAAGTAGAACTTAAAGTTTGTCGCAATAGGGATTCTTTATGGGGGCAAGGTGAGAGACAGTGTTTACTGAGGGATATACCGGAGTTTAAGTTAAAGGATTTACGGGATTTAAGTAGTAAATGGGTACGACGGTCGTAGTTTCTTGAGCTGGAGATGTGGGATGGTCATTTTAAATGTGGACTTGGATTTGACTAGCTACATTTAATGCTTTCCTGAGTAGTGAGTTGTGTGGGTGGTTAATATTTTACACATGTTTTTCCCTTTATTTTAAGATTTAGGATAGTACATGTACGTAATGTATTGGAGCATACATCATTGTGTGTATAACAAGTGAAAGAAAAGGTAGAATCTAAAGTTTTTATGTGTTGTGAGAATGACTGTTCGTTATTTTGAGAGTGCCTTCAAAGATTTTAAGAAAGCACATACTAAATGGTGTTACTAAGGTATGCCATATGACTGTATCGAATATGCTGTGTTACAAGTCCAGGGTTCCCTCTTGTTGGATCATTCTGTAAACAATTTCTGTATATCAGAAGGTTCGAAGTTTACATAGCTGTAATTAGTTTAAAGTTTGGGACAAATTTTGTATTATGCGAGATTGTATTTTGGTACATAAGGCCTAACATAAAAATGTTTTCAGCGGCCTGGTTAAGATTATATAGTACATGTCGTGTGACACTATGTGTAGGGTAGTGTTAAATATTTTAAGTACACGCTGTTGTTTTCCCTTTGCTATTTTATTGTTTAAAGTCACATATAAGAGTATATGTAAGGTAATATAAAAATGTATATTGATTTTGTGTAAATACACAATTTCAGATGACCTTGTTGGATCAGGTGTGCATATGAGTTCAAGTAGCGGTGTATATGATGTATTAATACAGCTATAGGGTATATAGTGTATGAAGAAGTCTTGGGTGGATTGTACCCGTGTTGAGATATAGAGTATATTATCCTTGTATGCTAGGCAAAGTTTTCATAATTGTTACTTAGAGTAAGTAGTATCCTACGCTCTTATAGTATGTCAATGTTTTGTAGGTATTTGATGGGGGGGGGGGTACCTTTTACTTCCAGAGCACATATGTACGACTTTATAAATGTACCTTTGGTGGGGGGTGGATGTATAGGTTTTAATGGTATGTGGTGAGGTTTTTACCTTTAAGAATTGTTTTGTATATAAAACTTGGCATAAGATGTTTAAGTGTGCTGAAGTAGATTCTCTGTATATGTTGTTGGTACACCTGTGCGAAGTTTCTTTTTCTTTTGTGATGGTGTATACGTATGTTGTACTTTAATTTTGTTGTTACATGTTGATTGGTTTCGAAACATGTTTGCTTACACGTATAATGTATACTGTATTTTAAATAAATATAAAAAAAAAATGTATAGAGGATGAGGGACAGTTTGTGTCAGCACAAAGTTAAATGTTTATGTGTATTTTGACAATGTAATTTATAATTCTGGGTAAGAACTGATACTATGTTCTTTTATTTATTAAATGTATTGTATTGTTTTAAATAAAATATAAAAAAAAATATGGAACTTAAAAGCCTGGAGTGCCAATGTCCACCTCAAGAGGCGACTGTTGGTTCCCTTAAAAGTTTCTAGGTATATCAAAGGTTTGTGGTCCGTTTCTAAAATGAATTCTTTTCCCAGTAAATAAAATTTAAGTTTGGAGATACCCCACACAAGGGCTAAACATTCCTTTTCTATTGTGGAGTATCTTGTTTCTGTGGGAAGGAGTTTCCGGCTTAGGAAGCATACAGGGAAAGGAGTACCATCATGGTATTGTAGTAATACCGCACCTAAGCCAGTATTGGAGGCATCAGTTCTCAAACAAAATGTTTTATTAATATCTGGAATCTTAAGTATAGGGTCTTTCGAAAAGATACTTTTAATCTCATTAAACTTTTCCCGAGCTACGTCGGAAAGTTCAAGAGGTTCCTTCACAGACTTTTTAAGGAAGTCCGATAAGATGCCTGTAAGATCAGCAAGATTCGGGATAAACCGTGCATAAAAATTTACAGAACCAAGAAAGCTACGCATGAGCTTCTTGGTTTTGGGGAATTTAAATTCTAATAAAGCTTTGATCTTACTGGGGAGAGGCTGCAGAGTGTTATTAGAAAGTATCAGTCTAAGATATCTAATCTTGTTATACCCAAGGAAGCATTTCTTCGGCTTGGCAGTGAGGCCATGTGAGCGTAACCTAGGCAAAACTGATGTTAATGTTTGGATATGTTCGCCCCACGTAGATGTCATTACGTAAATGTTATCAAAATAAACTGAAACATTTGGCATATTACCCAAGACCTTTCTCATCAGTCTCACGTAGGTAGCACAGGCAGTTACCAAACCGAAGGGCATAGTTCTATACTGCATCAATCCTTGGTGTGTAGGAAAAGCGGTGTACTGCTTAGAAGAAGGATCTAACATTACTTGATGATATGCCTGTGCAATATCAATCTCTGAAAAGAAGGAAGAGTCATAAAATTTGTGTAGATCGCTATCTATTAAGGGCATAGGCTCAGCATCCCACCGAGTTATAGCATTAAGGCCTCTGAAGTCAATAGCAAGTCTGTATGAATTATCCTCCTTCTTAACCATGACTACTGGTGAACAATATGAAGATACTGAAGTTTCAATGATCTTTAGTTTTAATAATTTGTCTACCTCTCGGTCAAATGCATCCCTAAGGTGAACTGGAACTGGGTATAATTTCCGTTTGATAGGATTGTCCGTCACTAAGTCAATCTTATGGACTACCGTGGAGGTAACACCTGGAATATCAGTAAAGACGTCTGAAAAGTTACTCACACATTGAAGTAGTTCATGTCTCTTATGGTCATCCAAAGATTCATTAATATTAATGGTGGTTGCGTCCGAGTGGTCAAGAGTCACCAAGTCATGTAGTTCTTCATCATAGTCTAAGTTAGAGGTATCAATTACGCACACTTTACATTCTTCAGTTGTCTTATCAAGTTTGTGTGGAAAAACTAAGTCAAAGTTGTTAAGGCAGTTAACCGAATTTCTTCGGTAATATTTCTTAAGGATGTTGATATGATAAAGCTTAGGTTTCCCCTTGACTTCTATGAGGTAATCAACTTTCCCACAAATTTTCAATACTTTATATGGACCTTTCCATGCTACTAATAATTTATTTGTGGTCGCTCAACCTTTGGGACGAGCGGACGTGAGCTGAGCCTGCCCTCTGCTGTCAGCCGGTGACAACTTGGTTTTCTCAAAATGGCGCAGCAGGCAAGAAGAAGGGTAAACACTGTCGGCATAGAAGTGGTGCGTGGGGCTGTGCATGCCCACTCAGCTCAAGTTTTATTACCTGCCATCATCAGGGACACATACGGCATTGCCAACGAAGAGCTGTATGGTGTAGCCTTGAACGGGGCATACAGAATTTTTGTGAAATTTCTCAATGCAAGTGTATATGAGGACATAGTCGCCAGGTTCCAAGATCTTTGTGTACCAGTGAATCCTGCAGTGACGGTAAGGCTACATGATGTGTCCCGCCATTATACGTGGGTGAAGAAAAGAAATGTACCCTTTGAGGCTAATGAGGCAGACCTACGTGCCGTCTTCGAGAAGTTTGGGACTGTTCATATGGCGACATTGGGGAAATGAAAGGAAGGATCGTATTCTGGGATGCCTGAAGGAAGTTTTTCCTTAAAAATGACATTGAGGCATCCTATTCCTTCCTATATTTTCCTAGAAGACTTCAGGACTCAAGTAATGGTGACTTACGCAGGGCAACAACGTACCTGTCGATTATGCGGTGCCTATGATCACATTGCTGCGCAGTGTGTTAAACAACAGGGTACACAGGCGAAGGAGCAGCATAAGGAGACATCAGAGGACCTTGAGACGTTGAATTTGGCACGACCTGAGTCGGTTTCCTTGAACAAGGCTTGGAGTGTGGAGGTCGAGGAGGCCTTGAGGGAGGAAGAGTGTGTAACTCTTCCGAGAGAGACATGCACTGCCGGGCAGGCACCGGAGACCAAGGATGTGGTGTCACTGGGTGAGGACAGGGCCGTGGAGGCTACCATTGATTCAGTCTCCACGACCTGTTAGGGACCCCAGGAGAGGTCACAGTTGAGGGGCTTGTGGGTGCCCTGGATGCTGCTGGGGTTCCAGGTGGTGAGAGGGGGGGGAGGCATGTCAGAGACCCAGGTTGAGGCTGGGTTGCAAATTGGCACGGTGGTGGCGGAAGTGCACGGGGATGGCTTCCAGGTGGAGGCGGGGAGAAAGGCTCGAGTGTCACGGAAGAGAGCGGCAGTGCCCTCGGACGTGGACGATGTGGATGTGCTCACTCCGGCACAGCGTTCGGGCAAAAAGGTTTGGGCTGAAGTGGTTGAGCATGGGCCTGGGGGGTCCAGGGGCAAGGGGCATGTGAAAGCAGATCACAGAATGGTGATTGAAGATCAAGGGCGTATAAAGGGGAAGGGGGATAAAGGTGGTGCAATACGTGAAGGAAAACCTCCATTGACAAATTCAAGAGTCTCTCTATAAATGTTAATGGTCTGAAAAATTCTAGGAAGTGTGAATGGTTTAATGAGATGCTCATTAGGTATGGTGTAGATGTAGTGTTTGTGCAAGAGCACAACCACAAGCCGGGTTGTATGTTGATGATTGAGGGGTATACTGTATATGCGGCACACTCAACGAGATTGAAAGGAGGAGTGGCTATTTTGCTGAGGGAGGCTAGCCCGTTTACTGTACATCATTGTGAGGAGGGGGGTGAGGGGAGGGGGTTTATAAGAGTGGGGGGGACCATGGGGAAAGATAAGTTTCCCTTTTGTTTTTTTTGGGGGCCCCGGCGGGGGGGACAGTGGGAGGGAAGAATGAGTTTGAAAGTGAAGTTTTTTGGTGTACCCTTTTTAAAGGTCGCTTCCAGCATTAGCTGTGGTGGGGGGACTGGAATTGCGTTAACGCCGAAAGGGATGTGGAACCCCTGGGGGAAAGCAGGATTTGTTCTGGCGTTCTAAAGGGCCTTTTAACCGGGGGGGGGGGGGTGGACGTAGAGGGGGGGGGGGGGGGGGGGGTTGCAGCCACCCTTTGTAGGCAGGGGTATGCTGCAGGGCTGGAAACAGGATATACGTAAAAGGAAAGTTTGGGGTGCGGAGTGAAAGGGGTTTTGGGGATGTTTTTTTTTTATCATAGGGGGTTTTTTGGGGGGTTTTTGGGAGGGGAGGGTCCCCCAACAGGATAAGGTTTTTTGGAAAATTGAATGTTGGGGTTGGCTTAAAGATGTTGGGGGGAGGGTCCTTTTTCCCAAAATAGGGGAAAAAGGTTTATGGGAAGGGATGGAAGTCAAGGGGGGTTTGTTGAGATGGGGGGCCCTGTGGCGGCGAATCGGGGTTTCGAAATTCTATTCCGACGGGGAAAGGCACGAGATAATTGGCTTAGGGGCTTATTAGGTATCTTGGGGGGGCAGTTAAGGGAGTATATGAGAAGGAAGGGGGGGGGATGGAAACCCCCGGGGACATAGAAGGAGTGAAGGAACGCCCCCCCGGAATGCAAAAAAGAGAGGTTTTTATGCGGCAAGGGTTTTTTTGGGGGTTGGAGGGGGGCATGTGGGGTGATAGGGCCATTGGCGTTGGGCCTGCGGGGCAGGGGGGCCGGGGCGTTGCAATGGGAATTTGGGGGGTTTGGAGTTCTTGAGGACTCAAGGGGGATAGGGAGGGGCAAGATTTGGGGCCCAGGGGGGGGATGGGAGGGTAAAGTTGTTTCCTTGGGTTAGTTTCCATATGGGGGATTTTTTTGGGGGTGAGAAGGGGGCTTTACGGAGACAGGGGGGGGGTGCGGGGGGGTGTTGCTGGACAGGGCGCAGGGGAAAAGTTTAAAAAGGGGCCTATTGTGGAGGAAAAAAAGGGGTGGCGGGTTTAATTAGTATGAGCAGGGGTAAGGCCCCCGGGGATAGATGGGCTCTGCGGAGTTTTACATACAGCTTTTGGGGGGTATTAAAAGAAATTTTTTGGTTTTCAAAATTTAAATCATAAAAGAGGGGGTGCGTTGGGACCTTTTCAGGGGGATAAACACTTGTAGTTTTGGTGCCAAAGGGTGAAAGTCAGTGCACAGTGAGAGATTACCGGATGATATCACTCATGTGTGCAGACTACAAACTTTTTTGCAAAAATTTTGGGAAATCGTATAAAAAAGGTCATTGGAAGGTAATAGTGAGGGGTCAATATGGGATTCCGGGAGATCAATGTATGAGGGCATGGGGTTATTAGAAGGTTTATTGAGGGTCCACAAGAGGGGGAACGTGGGGTATTGGCGTTGGATTGGAGAACGGCATATGACAGTGTCGAGAGGGAGGCTCTGTGGAGAATCATGGAGTGGCAGGGGTTCGGGAGGACATTGTGAATTGGGCACGTACTTTATATCGGGGAGCTGGGATGTGTGTACAGATAAATGGGAGGGTGGGGTTGCATGTGAAAATGGGCAGGGGATTGAGGCAAGGTTGCCCGTTGTCACAAATATTATTTGCATGTTTACAGAATCCGTTTTATAGGGCAGTGGAAAGGTGCATACAGGAGGGGGTAAGGGAGGACATACGAGGTGGGAGTCCAGTATCATAGGTTATGTTGATGACACAACTGTCCTAGTGAGTGGAGGGAGGGATTGGAGGGTCTGGAGAGAGTTATAGATGTTTTTGGGATGGCAACAGGTATGGCAGTGAATGTGCATAAATCAAAGCTCATGAGACTGGGTGAATGGGATGGGCAGGAGGGGGGGGGTGGGGGGGGTGAGGTGGAGTGTCGTGGACCAGGTGAAAATTTGTGGAGTTGTGTATATGGGGAATGCTCAGATGGCGAGGGAGAATAATTCAAAGGGTGTGGTAGATAGGGTATTGGGAAGATTGTCAGATTGAGGCCGACACATCTTACGCTACACCAGAGGGTCATTGTGGTCAATGTGCTTTTGTACAGTAAAAAAATGGCATGTGCAGCTTTGTACCCTTTGGTGTATGGGATGTCCGGGATTGTTGAGCAGAGTTTTCCGTTTTATCTGGGTTCGGGATGCGATTGGTTGAAAAGAGAGGTGGTAACACTTCCGGTGGCCTTGGGAGGGCTGGGGTTAATTCATTTGGAAAGAAGGTTGAAGTGTGTATATGTGAAACATGGGTTGCTAAGGGGTCGGGGGAAGGGAGTGGAGGGTTGGGATGCTGCAGGGAGACTTCAGAGATGGTGGAAGGGACAAGATTTGAGAGTTGGTGAGGAGTTGCTGCGTCTATTGATGATGGTCAGAGAGCCGAGAAACATGCGGGTAGGGTCCATGCAGAGGAAGATATGGCCTAGGATGGTAGTGGCAACGGAAGGAGTGTACCCGATGTACGCATGGGAAGACATTTGGGGCCGATTAAAAGGGTTACGCATCCGGCCACGCGTGAGGGAGGTAATGTATAGGTTTCTTCACGGAATATTGCCGTCTGGGGTTGTTTTACGAAATAGGCGAATAAGGGAGGGTGGGGAGTGTCAGGTTTGTGGGGTAGATGAATCAGCTTTTCATGTAGTTTATTTTTGTGAAAGCCTAGGGGTTGTGCGGGAATGGTTAGGGAAAGTAATCCGGTATGTGGGGGGGAAAGGGTTGTCGGTTTTGAGAGCGCTCAGTTTAGATGTAGGTGGGGTTGGGGCAAAGGTTCAAAGGGCAGTGGCTTACTTAATGGTTGATTTTGTGTATATATCATGGGCAATGAGAGACAAAGGGGCGGAGGAACGTAGGATGGCCATAGCAGCATCCTTTTATAGAAGAAAGTGTCGCAACAGGGAAATATATGGTAGGAGGTGGGAGAGGGATTTCTCGGAGGGCTACAGGGACTTTCTTTTGAGGGATTTATGGTCTTTATAAGCGGTCAGGGGCATGAACGGGCTGGCCTGCCCAGGATGGGGGGTGTTGCAGAGGACGATTGTGTGAGTGTGTGTGGAATTGTGTGAGGAAAGGATGGCAATATAAACACAAATGCAGTATAATGTGATCCTTTATTGACTACGTTTCGCCCACACAGTGGGCTTTTTCAAGTCACAAACAGAACTACCTGGGGTGGAAGGAACGCGAGTATTTATAGTCCGGCTGAGGTCAGGTGAAGAATGCTGCATCTGATGATGTACCGAGTGGGGTTATAGAGTCTAAAAACTTGGGTAGCTTGGAAAGGAGATTGGATAAGTTTGTGAGCAGACCTTCTACAGTGTTCTTATGTGGGATAGCGATGAAGAAGTTTCTTGGCAAGTGGTTCAGCTATGTTATAGAAGCCACTATTCTGGTTGAAGTTGTCGGATATAGAAATAAGTGATGATTCCAGGATTCTTCGGTATTGAGTGTTGTCTTCTGTGGCGATAAGTCTTGAGTTTCTGTAGTTTATCAAGTGGTTGTGTGAATTACGGTGTTGTACGCAGGCATTCTTGTGTCGTCAGACCCGCTTTGGTTTGGTGTTCGAATACGTTTTGGAGGGCCCCCTTCTGTAATGAGGTAGATTATCTTCTTGGATGTACAAGGGTAAAGAACGAATGTAACATGTCAAATATTTCTGAACTCTTCCTCCGTAGAGAAGTTATTCTTCGTTAACCTCCTTCGATGAAGATATTTTGTCTTAACATCTTTGATCTCGTTAATGTAAAGATTTGAGTAATTAATAGATCACTAGTTCTCGCACAGAATCGTAGGAAACGGAACTAGAAATCATAACTGTTGATTCTCCAACTAATAACTCAAACATCACACAAGAGATGAACCTATCTAGTCAACAAAAGTATCAAGTAAATGCCTTAAGCAAATATAAACCTTTTCTGACATATTCACAGAGATCCCAGGACTTACCACTACCTTATGACACAAATTTGAATTGTCAGCTCATGAACCATAAGACGGAAAATCTATCCTGGTTACTGTTCATTACGGAAAACATTTGATCTAACGAAGTTGACAAACTCTTAAAGTTAAATATCATTGAACCTCTAAATCAGCTTTCTGTTCATGCAGTTGTCATGGTTACAGAAACCTAGACAATTCTTACCGACTGCCTCAAGATTTTCGTTATTAAAATGTTATCATTTTAAATGGGACGTTGACCCATGCCATAATCGTCATGCTTTATAAACCCCTGACAAATTTTTCTTTTGAATTAGACTTCCAAGGTCCATCAAGTGTCATTACCCCCAACTCAAACCTCACTGTTTTCCCTACTCAAAAAAGGACTAATACAATATCGCACAATTTTTTTGGGGCTTGGCCCACCGCGTGTGCCACTATTCCGTGTTAAAAAAAAACGCGATTCTAAAAGCTTAGGATCTCCAGTAATACTAAAAGGATGCCCTTCTGCATCCCACCCTGTTAGGGGTTTTTAGTAACAATTGTAGACCCTTGCCCAATTTCCATTAAAATTTAGATGGTTCAATAGTGCTTTAGGTTACAATGGTAGGCTATAACAAAGAAATTAAAATTTAAAAAATTTTATTAAGTCTTAAGTTGTCTAGAGGTATTTTAAATTTTTTTAAATCACGCAACCCCAAAAAAAAATAAAATCTCTCGATTTTTCAAATTTTTGGCTAAAAGACATATCACTTTTTTAATTTTAAGTCCGTAGGTACTTAACATTTAATAAGATATTAAAAAATTGAAAAGTGTGTGTTGCGTGAAAGTGCTCTTAAGTATTTTTACTATATCTCAAGACCGAAAAAGACTTAAACAAGGGGGCTGAAAAAGCCTCAAAAAAAATTCTTGCCCCGACTGGCAACCCGAACAGTCTGCTTGAACAAAAAAAGAATGCTAAGCCCAATAGCAATGCAATATGCATGGACACAATCAGGATCAAGGAATAATATAACGACACAAAGTAGGGCCATCTGCAGTTTTCCTCCACAAAAGTTTACAACACCCCATAAACTGTCTTTTTTTTCCTAAAAAAACTTTTACTGTGACATAACCGGGAAACCATTTAAAAATTAGGCAAAGCAAGAAAGGGACCTGAGATCCCAGAGGCTAAGAGACACACAACCTCAGTACAACGTGAAATCAAAGCTTACAAGTCTGTGAAAAAATTTCTCAGAACTAACAAAATAATGAGACAGACAATCTGCCCAAAACCCCCAAAGGAGTCTCCGCAGACGCTACTTACTAGGGTGAGGACAAACCCCCCCCCGATCACGTGATAGTACGGACAAATGCACTCAGAAGCCGGCAGTATAAAGAGCGACAACGATAATTACAGTAGTTTTACAATCAAGACTAAGACACATTTTTATACATCCTAACACAAAGCTAAATAACAAATAACAGTAAATAATAAATATAAAATCATACATTTTCGATTTTGCTATTATCGCAAATTTAAGCAAAATAAAATTATATAAAAAAAAATTACATTACATATAACATAATAAACTTGAACCCATTCAGGGTTGCAACAACCGGGTTATAAACAGCTTTTTGACTCAAGAAGTTTTAGTGTATTTCGATAAATTTTTCATCAGATTCATGTTGGGGGATCATCTTACTACACTGTCACTTGTTTTAAAAAGGCTACGAGCCATGACTTACAATCAAACCACAGAAGGTTTTTTTGGCTATTTCAAGGACAAAAACTGGGGTTTTTTATTTTGACAGTAATTTACACCCCCTCCTAACAAGACGAAAAGTTCTAGAAAGCTCTTCCCAACTACAAAAACAAAAGTAAGAAGTTTCCTTGGGGGCCCGAAATTCAAAAGAGAATTTTTGTACACAAGTTAAAAAGGTCTAACTTCCCTTTCCAATATTAAAAGTATGAAAGGGGAAACCCTTTTTTGTTTGAAGAGGCGTAGAAAAGTTCAAACA
>NC_069440.1:40562213-40617574 GCF_026875155.1 Cherax quadricarinatus
AGGCCTGCACCAGTCCAGATCCCTTTGCAGTTCTGCCTGGTCCTTGTCCGATTGAATTCTTCTCATCAGTTTCCTTTTGTCATGTCGTTCACGAATACCAGAAACAGCACCGGTCCTAGGACCAGAAACGGCACTTGTCACAGGCGCCCACTCTGACACCTCGCCTCGTAACATGACTCGCTGCTGTCTTCCTGACAGGTATTCCCTGATCCATTGAAGTGCCTTCCCTGTTATCCCTGCCTGGTCCTCCAGTTTTTGCACTAATCTCTTATTTGTCAAACGCCTTCTTACAGTCCATGAAAATGGAATCTACCCATCCCTCTCTCTCTCTTGTCTTACTGCTGTCACCCTGTCATAGAACTCCAGTAGGTTTGTGACACAGGATTTCCCGTCACTGAAACCGTGTTGGCTGTTGTTGATAAGCTTATTTCTTTCTAGATGCTCCACCACTCTTCTCCTGATAATCTTTTCTATGACTTTTCATACTATACATGTCAGTGACACTGGTCTATAGCTTAGTGTTTCTTGTCTGTCTCCTTTTTAAAAAATTGGGACCACATTTGCTGTCTTCCATGCCTCAGATAATCTCCCTGTTTCCATAAATGTGTTGAATATTGTTGTTAGGGCTACACATAGCTCCTCTGTACCCTCTCTCAGGACCCATGGAGAGATGTTATCCGGCCCCATCGCTTATGAGGTGTCTAGCTTGCTCAGCAGCCTCTTCACTTTTACCTCGGTTGTATGCATTGTGTCCAACACTTGGTGGTGTACCCCACCTCTCCTTCTTTGTGGAGTCCCTTCTGTCTCCTCTGTCTTTGATTCTCATGTTGAGTTCCTCACATACTTCTCGGTCGTTTCTTGTTGTCTCTCCTCCTTCCTTCCTTAGCTTGATTACCTGGTCCTTGACTGTTGTTTTCCTCCTGATGTGGCTGTATAACAGCTTCGGGTCAGATTTGGCTTTTGCTCTATGTCATTTTCATATTGTCGTTGGGTCTCCCTTATTGTGCATATTCATTTCTGGTTCTATGACTGCTCTCCTTATTCTCCTTGGTCCTTTTCCTTCTATGCTTCTTCCATTCCCTAGCACACTGGTTTCTGCCTCTCTGCACCTTTGGGTGAATCATGGGTTCTTCCAGGCTTTTTCATTATTCCTGCTACCCTTGGGGACAAACCTCTCCTCAGCTTCCTCGCAAATTGTTGTCACGTATATATATATATATATATATATATATATATATATATATATATAATATATATATATATATATATATATATATATATATATATATATATATATATATATATATATATATATATATATATATATAAATTTGCTTCAGGAAAAACTCAAGGTTTCCCCCGGAGCTGTTTGAAAATTGTTGTCTCCTACCATCCCCTATATTTTATATAGACTTTATTTAAAGACGAAATACATTGACAAAATAGATTTTAAAAAATAGGATCATCATTGACTTGGCATGCCATTGGTACACTAAGAGAAAACACCATAAGTGTCCGGGGCCCAAAACTGTTCAACAGCCTCCCATCAAGCATTAGGGGAATTGCCAATAATCCCCTGGCTGCCTTCAAGAGAGAGCTGGACAGATACCTAAAGTCGGTGCCGGATCAGCCGGGCTGTGGCTCGTACGTAGGACTGCGTGCGGCCAGCAGTAACAGCCTAGTTGATCAGGCCCTGATCCATCGGGAGGCCTGGTCGTGGACCGGGCCGCGGGGGCGTTGATCCCCGGAATAACCTCCAGGTAACCTCCAGGTATGCCTTGTTTTGAAGGTTCTCATTATCCATCCTATCATGTTCCTCGCAGTTGTGATGATGATACTGCTGTGATTTTTGAAAGTGAAATCCTCTGACATTATCACGCGTAAGTTCTTCATATTAGATTTTCGCTTTATTATGTGGTTATTATTTGCTTCTTATTCCAATATAGCTTTTATTTCCCCAAGTTTTCCACAAATGTGTTACTGAAATTCCCTCATTAAACCTCATGTTGTTGTCTGAGACCCATTGGATGACCAGCTAGCCACAATAAGATTCGTCCAACTAGGTATATTTCTACACCATAGGAAAGTTAGCACAGGCACCTCTGTGACCACAAATGCAAGTTTTTACAGACGAATCTCCAGCTAGCTGGTCTAGTGGCTAACGCGACGGGCTGGAGTTTTGAGACTCTATGACCGCGGGTTCAATCCCGGCCGGGGGTATGGTTTATTTGCAATCGTGTCATTACGATTTCTTGAGTCATGTTGACGGCAGTGAAGGGACTTGAGCTAGAGTTCGTCACGGCTACGCTAGCTGGAGATTCGTCTGTAAAAACTTGCATTTGTGGTCACAGAGGTGCCTGTGCCTACTTTCCTATGGTGTAGAAATATACCTAGTTGGATGAATCTTATTGTGGCTAGCTGGTCTAGTGGCTAACGCGAGGGGCTGGAGTTTTGAGACTCTATGACCGCGGGTTCAATCCCGGCCGGGGGTATGGTTTGTTTGCAATCGTGTCATTACGATTTCTTGAGTCATTATAGAGTAACGTATGTGCGGCCATGAATTATTCAGAGCACAATATTTTAGCGAGGGATGATTGAATTTAAAAAAGCTTAAGAGATTATTAGTAATTTAAAAGAGGAAAAGTCAGAGGATTTTTTCTAGAATAGCTGGTAATTTGCCACTGTCAATAAAACACAGAATAAAAATTCACATTCATCCCATGATCATACAAGACCTAACATGATCATACAAGACCTAACATGATCATACAAGACCTAACATGCAACACTCAAACATCTTATACTTTACACTCTACATTACACTGCTAAGGTAAATGCAGAACAATACAAAATACAAAATAAAATAATCGAAAAAATATAATGAATAGACCAAATTTATTACCCACATCTATAAAACTTTTAAATACAGTACCAAACATCGAATGTAGATCACATATACTCCATGTTTATCAAATCACAGAACGAGTGGAGTTCGATCCCATGACAAGCGAGTACTAAAACTCGTTTTGTGATTTGCGTTTAATCGCGTTATTACGATCTATTACAACCGGACATTCGGTAAAGCACATACTTGAGGGTTACTCTGGAAATCTCAACACGTACTTTGTAGCCACCACACATTCCTTATACTCATACCAGAAGACAACACTCAAACACGACTATGACCATTAAAACAATACTTGTAAGTCACTTTGTGCAACACTAGAGCTTCAGATCGAAACGTTTTCCTCATAGTTTCTTGTGTTGACAAGTGACATACTTATTTTCTTATTATTTTAATGCAACAAGGCCTTCCAAAATGTTCATATCGAGGGGCGGCAACCCTCTGAGAGCGAGCATTTTATGGGGTTGCAATATTGAGTGGCATATCATTTTAAGCACTGTTTACATTTATTTACAAAACACTTCGTTCCCATCTGAATTTTTCTTTTTAATATGGAGCGCTAACCTCATGAAAGAGAAATCTTTTTACACTTTGAAGTGACGTCTCATAAGTCTTTTTATACTGATTTCAAAAATATATTCCTACTATTCTGAATCTGTTTTATTATAACACGTCATTGGGCCCAGAGTAAGTCACATTCAGCTGGCCAGAGTAGTCACTTTCCAGCTGGCCAGAGTAAGATGTCCACTTATCAGAGCTGGGCCAGAGTAAGTCACTTTCAGCTGGGCCAGGGTTATGTCACTTTCAGCTGGGCCAGAGTAAGTCACTTTCCAGCTGGCCCAAGTAAGTCACATTCAGCTGGCCACAGAGTAAGTCACTTTCAGCTGGGCCAGAGTAAGTCACTTTCAGCTGGGCCCAGAGTAAGTCCTTTCAGTTTTGTGGTTCTCCTAGATTAATTACCACGTATGTTACTATGTTTGACAATTGTGTAACCGTATTTATGTGTACCTGTATCTAAATAACTTACGTACTTACTAATTACTTAGTTACTAGGAGTGACCCCCCCACACCCACCTCGGAAAAAAGCCGAGGTGGAGAGAAAAACTTTAGTCTATTGAATCGACAACAAAAGGGGGTTGGGGGGAAAAATACCTTTATTAATACTTTCCACCTTAATAAAGTAATCTAACGATGCACAAATATTTCTGAGTAGCAGCTCCGGGTTATTCTGCCACACCTGCCTAAAACACTGACCTCTGTAATGATTACTTGTAGATTTTTATCGCCACTGAAAAAATCCTAACCATTAATTTAAATACGTTCTCGATCGAGTAGTATATATGCTACTTTATTTCTTATATTTATATGAGAGGAATATCTTTATTTCTCATGCGGTGTTTATGCTGCCTTCACAGCAATAAAAATGGTGTAGTAACTAGTCACTTCGAAATTATTCCATCAATAGGTACTAAATATTAAAGCGGTGGAAAAGAGTTATATTTTCACCTTACACAACAGGCCCGTCTCCTAGCCCTCACTAGCCCTCACTAGCCCTCACTAGCCCTCCCACAAGCCCTCACTAGCCCTCCCAACCCTCCAACCTCCACAGTCCACACCTCCCTCTCATTAATACCTCCAACACCACAGTCACGCCTCCCTCTCATATAATACCTCCAACACGCCACAATCACGCCTCCCTCCATTAATATCTCCAACACCACAGTCACGCCTCCTCTCATTAATACCTCCAACACCACAGTCACGCCGTCCCTCACATAATACCTCCAACACACACAGTCACGCCTCCCTCTCATTAATACCATCCAACACCACAGTCACGCCCTCCCTCTCATTATATCTCCAACACCACAGTCACGCCTCCTCTCATTAATACCTCCAACACCACAGTCAAAACGCCACCCTCGTCATTAATACCTCCCACACCACTATCACGCATACCCTCTCATTAATAACTCCAACAACCACAGTCACGCCCTCCCTTCATTACTACCTCCAACACCACAGTCACGCCTCCTCTCATTAATACCTCCAACACCACAGTCACGCCTCCCCCACTAACATAGACCTCAGTCCTGAAAAGCACGAGAATAGGATTTAAACTACTAATTAAGACTTAAAATTTTTAATGCAAAGGTTTTTGGAGTGAATCTCAGTAAATTGAACAAAAATTATAGTTTGATAATTGGTGTTTAATGGAGGACTGTCAAGTTAATTGCCAGGTGAAAAATCAAGCCTTCGATTTTTCTTCTTTCAAAGTGGCAGTAAATTCCCTCAAAAATTCATTAGTGTGTAAAATTTACGAACTGTATGTGTGAGTGTTTGTGTGTGTGTGTGTGTGTGTGTGTGGTATGTGTGTTGTGTGGCGTTGTGTGTTGTATGTGTGTGGTGTGTGTGTGTGTGTGTGTGTGTGCGTGGTGGTTGTGTGAGTGTGTGTGTGGGTGTGTGTGTGTATATATGTGTGTGCGTGTGGTGTGTGGTGTGGTGTGTGTATGTGTGGTGTGTGTTTGTGTGTATGTGTGTGTGTGTGTGTGTGCGTGTGTGTGTGATTTCTCTTGCGAGGGTCGAGATCCAGCTCCTAGGACCCAACCTTTTACATTTATTTGGTCGTTATCATGATTCTGTCCGTTGGGCCTTACCCTATCTACAGAGCTCTTAAAGACGAAATGGGTTGCCTCTACCACTGCCTCATCCAAGTCTACCAACTTTCAGTCACCCTAAGACAGAAAGATAAATGCCCTATACATTCCTGGCCTCGTCTGTATCTCAGCCTTAACCTGTACCGACTTAATCCTGTTTTCTCAGTTCTCCTTAAACTATCCATAATGTAGTTTATTTTAATATTATCCATGTCGTGATCAATGTCTTCCATTGTCCTACTTTGTCCAACGTCCCCGTAAGGGTTCAGGTCCTTCAATCTCTTCTCACACTACATCTCTCTCAAGTTCTGGTATCTAACCAAATTGTAATTCGTTGAACCGTCTCCCGCTGTGAAGTGATTGACCAGGCTTCCAGGCGGTCCGCAAAACTCATGAATAGCCTCTCATTACGTTTATATCATCTGAAGATTCTTGAGTCAGATATCGAAGTTGCTAGTCCATCATATTCCGCAATGTGATACGGTTTATGAATATTTCTAGCGGGGGGGGGGGGGGGGGGGGGGGGAGAAAGCTTGCTGTTTTACTACCTGCTGATGTCTGTACTTCTTTACACACCTCTATACTCTGGGTCTGTCTCTCCTACTTGTTCCAAATCGCATTTTGCCTGGGGTGAAGTAGAGAATTTACTATTCTGATCATATCTGTAAGTCTATAGAAGTCTTTCTGGCGTTTAATCACTTCCCTTTTACACATCTTATTAATCTCATAATGAGAAATGGTGACACGGGTTGATCACATTCCTTAGAACAATAGTGTTCTAGTATTGGGTCCTTGCAGAACCCCCTCTCGATACTCTTACCATTCTGATGTCTCATTTCGATTATCAGTTGCTGTCATCTCTAATTCAGTTACATTCATAACCTACTGGAACCTCGCCTTTCAACTCTTTCCTATTAATTTTCTGGATTTATCATCTTGTACAGTATTAAGCTGTTTTTTCTGACAATACAATAAAGATATATGCCGCACAACTTTGTTGTTTCTTGTTGCATCTCTGTGAACTCTGTCATTGATTCTTAAAGAAAATTTGAGACAGGTTTTTTCCATCCATAAATCCGAACTGGGTTTTTCTGAAAGGAGTCCGTTTTCTCTCCAAGTGCTCCATTATTCTTTTCCTTATCGTTTTCTCAGAAATACTTGACAGTATGCTTCATTAGAGATTACTGGTCTTAAGTTTCCTTTTTGTCTGTTCCCCATTTTTATAAATGGCACTACTTTTGCATATTCTAAATTTTTCTAGACTTGTCCTGACTGGAGAGATTGGTTTTTATACTTTTGAAGTGCTGGGCAACACAGGTGTTTATTCTTCTCTCAGCACCCCATATAGATATGATATCAATACCTTACCCTGGATATACCCTGATGAGTTTTCGATAGTTTTTCTACTCCGAGAGCCCGGCCTTGACCAGACACCAGTTACCACAGATTTGGTTACATCAGTCTCATCATAGTCTCATTACTTCATCTTATGTTCTGCTGATCTACTACACTTTGTTGATCTGGTCTGACTAGAGCGCCTTTCAGGTAACTCTCCGCCTCCCTTCAGACCTGTCACTTGCTCTTTACAGTCTCTTCTAATGATCTGTAGAGTAACTTTGGCTCTGTTTTTGGCCTGTTAATCATCATTTCCAAACACTGAGCCTCTTTCGATTCCATACTCCATTCTTGTTTATTTCATATCTTGCTAACCTGCAGAACTAAAAGTTACAATACCGTAAGCTAGGAACAATTCACAAATAACCTGCATCTTTGAAAAGACTTGTTTATAGTCTAGTCGGGACCGAAACGTCGTCATAAGTTTCAGTCTCCTAAGTCGGATTATTTGTGTATGGCTCTCCTACTCACGAAATCGCCATAAACAAACGCGTTGGTCTGCTAGCTCTAGGACTGGCAACTTATGGCTTAAAATCCCAAGTGTTCCGTGATTGTCTCTCCCTCTTCTTACGCTGGCTTTCCGTAGTTTCATTTCGCTTTATAATTCCTTCTACAGTGCTTAGTACATTATATTTCAAGTTCTTTGCTTTCCCGGACCATGATTTATGACCTTGCTTACAGCCCTTCCTTCTGAGGACCATGCTTCGCAGGACTTTGCTTATAAAACCTTTTTACAGGAAATTGTTTCCAAACCGGCCTCCTTGACTTACCTCCAGGACCTTGCCACCAGACCTTTCCTCTATGTGACCACGCCTCCCAGGTCTTGCTCCAGGACACTCCTTCCTTTCCTCCCTGAACTTCTCGCACCGAACTTTCATCATTTAGACTTCACGCTGAACTACCCCGAGTCATCCACCATATTCCACCCACTCATTTTTTTCCTCACCATCCTGAACGTCCATTTTCAAAATGCTTTTTTCTGTAAATTAAGACAATTAGGTAAGGCATAAATTCGCCTAAGTTAAGACAAATTAGATGAGATGAAAATTTCCTAGGTTAAGCCATGTTAGGTTACCTTAAGCTAGATTACGTTAGTTTTAGGTTACATAAACCTTTAAGAACGTATATTCAACCATTGATCTACAACAGTCGAGGTAACTCAGAGGATACACATCGACAGGAAGCGCTCAAGTGTGGAGGAAAAACAATGTGGTGAGAATATGGTAGTTAAAAAAAAAAGGATTGGATAATTGATAAGCTAAAGGGATAATAATTGGGCAAGGAAATGGGTTGGATAATGGTAAGATAATGGATTTGGATAAAAAGTAGGGTAATTTGTAAGATAATGGGTGAATAACAACAAGTAAGACAAAATGGGCTTAATATTGGTATAAATATCGGGTGGTAATATATAAGATAAGAGTGAATCATATGTAAATTAATGCGTTGGATAATGGTAAGACAACTGGATAATTAGTAAGAAAACAGGTTTGATAACATGTAACAGAATGGGTTGGATAATAGGTAGGAGAATGGGTTGAATAACTGGTAAGAGAATGAGTTGGATAATAGGTAAGAGGATGGGCTGGATAATATATAAGAGAATGGGTTGGATAATTGGTAAGAGAATGGGTTAGATAATAGGTAAGAGAATGGGTTGGAAAATTGGCAACATAATGGGATGGATAATTGGTAAGAGAATGGGCTAAATAATAGTAAGAGAAATGTGTTGGAATATTGGCAACATAATGGGATGGATTAATTGTAAAGAATGTGGTTCGATAATAGGTAAGAGAAATTGGGTTGGATAATTGGCAACATAATGGGATGATAATTGTAAGAGAATGGGTTTAAAAATAATAGTTAAGAAATGGGTTGGATAATTGGCAACATAATATGGGATGGATAAATGGTAAGAGAATGGATAGATAAATTGTTAAGAGATGGGTTTGGGATAAGCATGGTAAGAAAATGGACTGGATAATTTGGTTAGAGAAATTAGGTGGTAATAGTCAGTTAATGGTTGGATAATGTTGCTCTCCAAAGCACATCAAGACACACTCATGTTTGTATTTTACTTTTTCTTGATCTTCCATTTTGCATCTTTCCCTGTCTTTCTGTTATTATCATATCTTCATTCACTCCCTCTTCTTTTCCTGGACTCTGACCTCTCATTTCACCATTACAATACCGATATACAGTCATTTTTTTTCCTCTGTCCTGTTAACCCTCCATTTTCCGTTCTTATTTTGCCAACTGGCCTTCTATCTCTACTCGTCCATTTACTTCTGACCATCCATCTCACCTCTCCACTTTTTCCTTCTGAACTTCCATCTCTCCTCTCCCATTTTCTTCTGACCTTTCCCTTTCTCTCACTCGCCCCTGCCCTAAGACATCTATCACCCCTTATCCCCTATCTCCATTTCCTCCACCTTCTCAATAAACAGCCATTGCTTCAAGTCCTTGTGTTAAAACTTTTGTCTAAGAGTTAAACTTTCTTTCTGTGAAAGTAAAAGGAAAAAAAGAAAATGGTATTTGGTGGAAGTTTTCTGTCGCGGCCGATGGAAGAAAACGCTTGAGAAAGAGATTAAAGTTTGGTTCAATGGAGGAAAAAAAGTAAATAGTGTATGGCGTGGCTTCAAGATGAGCAGAGTGTAGAGTTTGTTGTGTGTGCAGTTTGTTTGGTGTGTAGTTTGTTTGTTTCCAGGTCTGAAGGAGCCACCACCACCTGCTTGCTTATAGAATCTCACACACACCCAAACCCCTCCCCCTTCCCACACACCCAACCCCTCCCCCCTCACACAACACCCAACCCCTCCCCTCACACACACTCCAACCCCACCCCCTCAACACACACCCAACCCCTCCCCCCACACCACACCCAACCCCTCCCCCTCACACACGACCCAACCCCCTCCCCCTCACACACACCCACCCCTCCCCCTCACACACACCCAACCCCCCCACACACACACACCCAACCCCTCCCCCCACACACACCCAACCCCTCCCCCTCACACACACCCAACCCTTCCCCCTCACACACACCCAACCCCTCCCCCTCACGACACACCCAACCCCTCCCCCTCACACACACCCAATCCCTCCCCACTCACGACACACCCAACCCCTCCCCCACACACACACCCCTACCCCTGCCCCCTCACACACACCCAACCCCTCCCCCTCACGCACACACCAAACCCCTCCCCCTCAACACACCCAACCCTCCCCCTCACACCCACCCAAACCCCTCCCCCTCACACACATACCCAACCAACCCCTCCCCTCACACACACACCACACACCCTCCCCCTCACACACACCCAACCCCTTGCCCCACACACACAACACCCACCCCTCCCCCTCAACACACAAACCCAACCCTCTCACTCACACACACCCATCCCCTCCCCCTCCACGAACACAAACAACCCCTCCGCCATCCACACACCAAACCCCTCCCCCTCACAAGGACCCAACCCCTCCCCCTCACACACACCCAACCCCCCTCCCCCTCCCACACAGCCAACAGAGGACGAAAGTGACTTAGTAGCGACCATGAAGAGAGGGGGCCAGGACTATGACTCGACCCCTGAAACCACAATTAGCTGAGTACACTTAGTGACTACACACACGCACGCACAACCACACACACGAACACACACACACACACACCCACACACACACACACACACACACACACAACACACACACACACACAGTGAAAGGCGGGTCAGCGAACTCTGAGGAATCGACCCCCTGCAACCACTAAAAGGTGAGTAGACCACACACACACACACACACACACCACACACCACACCACACACTACATCACACATCACACACACCCACACACACACACACACACACACACACACACACACACACACACACACAGAAACCTAGCTGACTGATTGAACTAAGAGTCTGTCTAATTTCCAAGTGTGTCAAAAGCAGTGTGGACAGTTTTCCTCGGCTTTTTTTTTCTCCAGGCAGCTGTTTTGTCCAAGGCTTGCTGCATGAAGCTGCATTCCTCTGCCTGTAAAGGAGGGCTAGATTCCCTCACAAATTCCGAGGAATCCTACAGTGATATTTCTCTTTTTGAGGTTTTCGTGTCACGCTGTGATAGGAAAGTGTAATAGTCGCGTTTGTCTGCGGATTTCTTTAGACTTTGAAAATCATACATATTATGTTCATGACATATAAATACGTCAGAAAAAGTGGACGTCCATTTTTGTAGATCCGTGGAGTACCTCACTGAGGTTTTACGAGATAGGAGTTCAACCTAATGACATAAATTACATTATAATGATTTTCAATTTATCCAACTTTTAATCGCCACCACGGTTGCTAATCAACATACACAACACTGCTCCGCCGTCAGGTAACGGACCGTCCTTGAAAACCTGGACAACGATGAATCTTTAGCTGTCACCACCCCCCGATTATGACGTTGGAGATTAGATTACTGAACTCTAGCAATCTATACCTCCAAATTAACAATCTACTACCAACTACCCCTACAAATTTCTCTACCTACGACAACAACAGACAAAATTTATTCACCAAAATACGACACTTTTTATACAGAAAAGATCACACGGACGAGGGAGAAACTTGTCTATTCTCCCAATCACCACACACATATATGGTCTACCCAAAACCCATAAACGAGGAAGCTTTCTTTAGACCATCCTCGGGAATTGGTAGTGCGCCACATAGGATAAGCAAGAACCTTGGACAAACTACGTCATTAAACTCGAGGCTATCTATCAGTCAAGGGCTCACCATCAGACGCTGAAGGGAGAAACATTAGAACTGAACTAGGAGCAACAACGTAGGAAACAACAGTAAATTATGCCGTCATGGTGAAAAAACCCACAAAAATGACTAATACGACTATCCTTTTACACCATGACACGAAAACAAAGAGAACAAACACCATAATTTATGACCGTAAAGGGGGGGGGGACACTAGCTCTGCTGTCCTCGAAAAAGTAATGTGACACATACACCAGGCCTTTACCATCTACATACCAAATACATTGATTAACATTTTACACAGTTTGAGAATAGCGAATTTAATATGGTTGGATCCGAGACGTCAGTTTACCTTCCTACCAAGATTAAAACCATCATAACCAATTTCACTTCTAGCACAATCAAGAAGTTGGTAACAGAGACAAACACACAACCCAAAGAAACTAGCTTCGCCATCTACCATCCCATGTAGGAGTAAAGCAAACTAAATTTGGGGAAGAACTCTCGAATCCTGCACAGTGCATCAGAAGAACACAAGCCAGCTTGTCGAAGGGAAGAAGTTCAGTCACACTTGCACTGAGCACCGATATTTCTACAACTTTCTATCGTGATCCTCAACGACCTCAAATCAGTTCATCAGAGAAACGATTACTCCAATATATTCTGTGATTAAAAGCAGCTCTTATTGCAATTACCAACACCATCGCACAGTATTCTGCCAGATTTATGTGGTTTCAGAAGTTCTGGCCATACTCGTCCGGCCCTAGCCATACAACCATCACGTTAGCCACGCCGCACATGCAGCTCCTCACCTCACCACTCCATATACTCTGAAAGAAGCTGCTGTATTAGATTGGAACAGCTTTAGAAAAAATGTATCATATGCAACTTGTATTTCTGTGGTTTAAAGCTGGTCTGATCTCTACCTTCACAGATCCCGCCATAGAAAGAATTCATATTTTGTCTGTGTTTGAGAGGGGTTGGGCTCCTCTTTTTGGGTTTCATAAGATGACCTACGTCAGTTATTTCGCATGATAAAAGGGTAAATCTGAAATAAAACGTTTACTTGTAAATTAATCATTCAATCTCTCCTTAATTTTATAAATCTTTTAAGAATGTTAGGTTCTTCAGCTCCTGAGCTTGCTGAGATTGTGGAGTTACAGATCTTGGTCTTGTTGAGATTATGGCGTTACTGCTCCTGGGCCTCTTAACGATATATTCATATTGATATAAAATTATAGTGGTGTTTGTTTAGATTGACCCCTCTAGCTTCTGACTTCTAAAGGTATGAAGTAAAAAACCCAAAAAAAAAAATTCCTGGAGATCAGAAACCATCATGACGGTTCCTCGTCTGACTGATCTTAAATGTTGTTAAAGCTTGATACTGTGGACCTCCAGGCCTTAAACTTCATGAGTGTGTTCAGCTACAACACTAAGCTTCTCAAGGCCTTGAACTCCATCTTCTGGGTACTGGTCAGGAGTGTTGAATTAGCGTGCGTAAAACCTTTCGGCACTCTAACTTACAGTAGCATTGCATTTTAATGGGTGCTGGTTCAAATTCCAGGCTTCCACGAGGCTCGTTACTTCTACCTAAAGGGATAGCTTAGCTTGGGTTTAGGTTAGGTTAGTTAGGGTTAGGTTAGGTTAAGGTTAGGTTCTAGTTCGGTTATGCTATGATTAGGTTTAGTTTAATGTAAGGTAGTAAGGTTCCTCAGGAAACAGACAATGTGTTTCTTGCCTGGGGTACTTAGTCAGATGATGACCACCCGTTTGGAGCACTTTTGGGTCCATCTTCTGAGCGAGGCCTCCGCTGGCTTAGTACCGGTCCATACCTTTAAAATTGTGGCTATAGTTAAAACCATTATAATAAAAAGGGGAGACCTACAGTATCTAAAAGTACCAAAAACAGCTATCGTACCAGAAGTAGTGTAAGAAACACAACAGTTCGCGTAATCTACAGTAACAATAAGTACCAATAGACACTATCGTTACCTACAAATATCTATAATACCAATAAGCAGCTTAACGTTTCCCTACAGTAGCTACAATATACCTAATAACAGCTATCGTTACCTACAGTAGGCTACAATTGCCAATAACAGCTATCGTTACCTACCGAAGCTACAATTACAATAACAGCATCGTTCCCTACAGGAGCTACAATTTACCAATAACAGCTAATCATCGTTCCCTACAGTTAGCTATAAAAATTGAAGTCCACTGAACAGCTATCGTTTAACCTACAAAGCTACAATTTACATAACAGCTATCGTTCCTACAGTATGAATAAGTACAACACACTGTCGATACCTACAGTACCTATTTAACTTTTTTTTTTATTTTCTTCTTCCCCCAAGGTTTCCAATGCATAACCTCAGACCATCACCTCTAAATGACTTCAGATTTTCTTTACCTAAAGTCTCATAGCTATAAGAAGGTTCAGATTATACTACATACTAGGTTTATGCTATGTAGGCGCCAAAATTCCAGTTTTACTATTGCATGAAAAGATTATGGGCTTCCGAGCGATAAATGAATATCTCTGTGGAAAATAATGTATTTTCCAGAAAAAATACAGTGTATTTTTTATGTAAATTAGTGTAACATACTGTATTAATAAAAATTTGTTATAAAAAATGGGAAATTCTGCGCCTGCGCAGAAGAGACTCGCCATTGTTGTTTGAATTTGGACGAGAAACGTTAGTGAAACGGGAAGAATTTTCGTGCTCTAGAGATAAAATTGGGCTGACACCTCTCAAATAGGAGCCGAAATTGTTGGATGTGCATTCCTGCATAACTTGAGTTATCAGACGACTGGACAAGACAGCTTCAGGAACCTCAGATAAGCTATCTAGATTTGTGTTATAATTCTGGCCAGCATTATTTTCATAAATTTGATTAGAATGAGGTTTTCTGAGTATGATACACATTACTCTTCAGTCAAATTGGTGAGTTATATTAAGATATATTCTCCTTCTGTCATGTAAATTGTATATATATAATCATTTATTAATTTAATATACAGTCCACAAATTTATATATTTACCAGAATTCTTGGTGATGCATATTTCATTTGTAATTAATAGGTCTAGAGCAACTTGTGGATATGACAGTGGTAGGTATCGAAGGGGGGCATTTTTTGTGACCTAGCTGTCCCAAATTCCTACTTGTCTATGTAACTCTGATAAATAATAATTATCTTTGTTATTTACTGGTTTATGGCAAACATGATATGTATGCAAGGGATGGGGTACATCTCTCTGGGGCTGGGGTGGTAGCACTTGCAGACTCGATTGAGAAGGCCATTGGTGAAATGCCTATGATTTTAAACTGATGGAAGATAGAGGTATGGGTGTGTGTGGGAAACAAGCAGGTTGCAACACTTGGGTTGGAAACAGTAAATGTATAAAAGGCATTCAGCATGAAGTTATAAATAAAGACAATAGATCAGGTCAGCAAACAAAGGGGGACAGCAGAGGGCAGCAAGGGACTAGCTCCCTTAAGGTTTACTATACTAATAGCAGGAGTGTAAGAAATAAGATAGATGAGCTAAGATTAATTGCAAGTGCAGGAAACATAGATATTATTGCTATAACAGAGACCTGGCTCAATCTGAAAGATAGAGAGATGCCCTCTGAATGTCACATACAAGGCTATAAATTATTCCACACTGACAGGGGCAACAGGAAAGGTGGTGGAGTAGCGATGTATGTCAGAGACAATTTAAATTGTTGTGTTAGACAAGATATTAAATTAGAAGCGTCAGCCACTGAATCTGTTTGGTTACAGCTTTCTCGAGGGCCGAGAAAAACTAATTTTGGGTGTGATTTACAGGGACCCAAATCTTGATAGGGAGTGCAGTAAACTTCTATGGGACGAAATTCGTAAGGCATCTACATACGAAAATGTTGTGCTAATGGGAGATTTCAACTATAGACAGATTGACTGGAGCAATTTGACAGGAAATTTAGAGTCAGGTGACTTTCTTGATACGATCCAGGATTGTTTTTTAAAACAGTTTGTGACAGAGCCAACTAGGGGAAATAACCTCCTTGACTTGGTTCTTGCCAGTAGTGAAACACTAATTAATAATCTTGAGGTTAATGATGAGCTTGGGGAAAGTGATCACAAATCACTCAGTTTTAATATATCATGGAATTCCCCAAATAATGGCAATCAAGTCTCCGTCCCTGACTTTCGCTTGGCTGATTTCATAGGACTGAAAAATTACTTAGGTGGGCTGAACTGGAATGACCTGACTAAGGGTCAGGTAGGTGGTGATGGTTGCCGATATGATGCTTTCCAGGGCATAGTTCTAGCTGCTCAGTCAAATTATGTTCCAAATAGGGAAATCAGATCAAACAAAAATGATCCTAAATGGATGAACAATAGATTAAAATATCTGATTGGTCAAAAGAGAGGCATATATAGGCAAATCAAAAGAGGAGAGGGGCAATTGAGAAATCGATATATTCAGTTAAAGAGAGAAATAAAAAAGGGAATTAGAAAAGCAAAAAGAGATTATGAGGTTAAAGTTGCAAGAGAATCGAAGACTAACCCAAAAGGATTCTTTCAGGTATACAGAAGTAAGATCAGGGACAAGATAGGCCCACTCAAAAGTTCCTCGGGTCAGCTCACTGACAGTGATAAGGAAATGTGTAGAATTTTTAACACATACTTCCTCTCAGTTTTTACACAGGAGGATACCAGCGATATTCCAGTAATGATAAATTATGTAGAACAGGACGATAATAAACTGTGCACTATTAGGGTCACAAGTGACATGGTCCTTAGGCAAATAGATAAATTAAAACCTAACAAATCCCCAGGCCCGATGAACTGTATGCAAGGGTTCTAAAGGAATGTAAAGAGGAGCTTAGCACACCTTTGGCTAATCTTTTCAACATATCACTACAAACTGGCATGGTGCCAGATAAGTGGAAAATGGCAAATGTGATACCTATTTTCAAAACAGTGACAGGTCCTTAGCTTCGAACTATAGACCAATAAGCCTAACCTCCATAGTGGGAAAATTTATGGAATCAATAATTGCCGAGGCAGTTCGTAGCCACCTTGAAAAGCATAAATTAATCAACGAATCTCAGCTTGGTTTTACAAAGGGGCGTTCCTGCCTTACGAATTTATTAACTTTTTTCACTAAGGTATTTGAGGAGGTAGATCATGGTAATGAATATGATATTGTGTATATGGACTTCAGTAAGGCTTTTGACAGGGTCCCACATCAAGACTATTGAGGAAAATTAAAGCACATGGAATAGAGGAGAAATTTTTTCCTGGATAGAGGCATGGTTACAAATAGGCAGCAGAGAGTTTGCATAAATGGGGAGAAATCAGAGTGGGGAAGTGTCACGAGCGGTGTTCCACAGGGTCAGTGTTGGGCCCCCTGCTGTTCACAATCTACATAAACGACATAGATGAGGGCATAAAGAGCGACATCGCAAGTTTGCCGATGACACCAAAATAGGCCGTCGAATTCATTCTGACGAGGACATTCGAGCACTCCAGGAAGATTTGAATAGACTGATGCAGTGGTCGGAGAAGTGGCAGATGCAGTTTAATATAGACAAATGCAAAGTTCTAAATGTTGGACAGGACAATAACCATGCCACATATAAATTAAATAATGTAGATCTTAATATTACGGATTGCGAAAAAGATTTAGGAGTTCTGGTTAGCAGTAATCTGAAACCAAGACAACAGTGCATAAGTGTTCGCAATAAAGCTAATAGAATCCTTGGCTTCATATCAAGAAGCATAAATAATAGGAGTCCTCAGGTTGTTCTTCAACTCTATACATCCTTGGTTAGGCCTCATTTAGATTATGCTGCACAGTTTTGGTCACCTTATTACAGAATGGATATAAATTCTCTGGAAAATGTACAAAGGAGGATGACAAAGTTGATCCCATGTATCAGAAACCTTCCCTATGAGGATAGACTAAGGGCCCTGAATCTGCACTCTCTAGAAAGACGTAGAATTAGTGGGTGAGATGTTATCAACAAATTTTGTTGAAAATAAGAAAAAGTTTTGGAGTGAGATTAACAAGTTAAGAAAGCCTAGAGAACAAATTGATTTGTCAGTTAAAAATAGGAGAGGAGAGTTATTAAATGGAGAGTTAGAGGTATTGGGAAATGGAAGGAATTTTTTGAGAATTGTTAAATGTTGATGAAGATAGGGAAGCTGTGATTTCGTGTATAGGGCAAGGAGGAATAACATCTTGTAGAGTGAGGAAGAGCCAGTTGTGAGTGTGGGGGAAGTTCGTGAGGCAGTAGGTAAAATGAAAGGGGGTAAGGCAGCCGGGATTGATGGGATAAAGATAGAAATGTTAAAAGCAGGTGGGGATATAGTTTTGGAGTGGTTGGGGCAATTATTTAATAAATGTATGGAAGAGGGTAAGGTACCTAGGGATTGGCAGAGAGCATGCATAGTTCCTTTGTATAAAGGCAAAGGGATAAAAGAGAGTGCAAAAATTATAGGGGGATAAGTCTGTTGAGTGTACCTGGTAAAGTGTATGGTAGAGTTATAATTGAAAGAATTAAGAGTAAGACGGAGAATAGGATAGCAGATGAACAAGGAGGCTTTAGGAAAGGTAGGGGTGTGTGGACCAGGTGTTTACAGTGAAACATATAAGTGAACAGTATTTAGATAAGGCTAAAGAGGTCTTTGTGGCATTTATGGATTTGGAAAAGGCGTATGACAGGGTGGATAGGGGGGCAATGTGGCAGATGTTGCAAGTGTATGGTGTAGGAGGTAGGTTACTGAAAGCAGTGAAGAGTTTTTACGAGGATAGTGAGGCTCAAGTTAGAGTATGTAGGAAAGAGGGAAATTTTTTCCCAGTAAAAGTAGGCCTTAGACAAGGATGTGTGATGTCACCGTGGTTGTTTAATATATTTATAGATGGGGTTGTAAGAGAAGTAAATGCGAGGGTCTTGGCAAGAGGCGTGGAGTTAAAAGATAAAGAATCACACACAAAGTGGGAGTTGTCACAGCTGCTCTTTGCTGATGACACTGTGCTCTTGGGAGATTCTGAAGAGAAGTTGCAGAGATTGGTGGATGAATTTGGTAGGGTGTGCAAAAGAAGAAAATTAAAGGTGAATACAGGAAAGAGTAAGGTTATGAGGATAACAAAAAGATTAGGTGATGAAAGATTGAATATCAGATTGGAGGGAGAGAGTATGGAGGAGGTGAACGTATTCAGATATTGGGAGTGGACGTGTCAGCGGATGGGTCTATGAAAGATGAGGTGAATCATAGAATTGATGAGGGAAAAAGAGTGAGTGGTGCACTTAGGAGTCTGTGGAGACAAAGAACTTTGTCCTTGGAGGCAAAGAGGGGAATGTATGAGAGTATAGTTTTACCAACGCTCTTATATGGGTGTGAAGCGTGGGTGATGAATGTTGCAGCGAGGAGAAGGCTGGAGGCAGTGGAGATGTCATGTCTGAGGGCAATGTGTGGTGTGAATATAATGCAGAGAATTCGTAGTTTGGAAGTTAGGAGGAGGTGCGGGATTACCAAAACTGTTGTCCAGAGGGCTGAGGAAGGGTTGTTGAGGTGGTTCGGACATGTAGAGAGAATGGAGCGAAACAGAATGACTTCAAGAGTGTATCAGTCTGTAGTGGAAGGAAGGCGGGGTAGGGGTCGGCCTAGGAAGGGTTGGAGGGAGGGGGTAAAGGAGGTTTTGGTGTGCGAGGGGCTTGGACTTCCAGCAGGCATGCGTGAGCGTGTTTGATAGGAGTGAATGGAGACAAATGGTTTTTAATACTTGACGTGCTGTTGGAGTGTGAGCAAAGTAACATTTATGAAGGGATTCAGGGAAACCGGCAGGCCGGACTTGAGTTCTGGAGATGGGAAGTACAGTGCCTGCACTCTGAAGGAGGGGTGTTAATGTTGCAGTTTAAAAACTGTAGTGTAAAGCACCCTTCTGGCAAGACAGTGATGGAGTGAATGATGGTGAAAGTTTTTCTTTTTCGGGCCACCCTGCCTTGGTGGGAATCGGCCGGTGTGATAATAATAAAAAAATAATAATAATTAATGATTGAGTGTATAAATGGAAGACAGGAATAAATAAAGGGATGTAAATAGTGTGCTGAAAATATCTAGCCTAGAGAGGACTCGCAGCAATGGTTTTTAAGTTGGAAAAATTCAGATTCAGGAAGGATATAGGAAAGTACTGGTTTGGTAATAGAGTTGTGGATGAGTGGAACAAACTCCCAAGTACCGTTATAGAGGCCAGAACGTTGTGTAGCTTTAAAAATAGGTTGGATAAATACATGAGTGGATGTGGGTGGGTGTGAGTTAGACCTGATAGCTTGTGCTACCAGGTCGGTTGCCGTGTTTCCTCCCTTAAGTCAATGTGACCAGACCTGACTAGGTTGGGTGCATTGGCTTAAGCCGGTAGGAGACTTGGACCTGCCTCGCATGGGCCAGTAGGCCTTCTGCAGTGTTCCTTCGTCTTATGTTCTTATGTTCTTATGTACATAATGAGTTACATTCAGATAAATGCAATTTTCCACAATCTCTGATGGGCTTCAAACTTTTTGCATTGGAATAATTTGCTCAAGGAAAGACTTACATTGTTGTTGGGTTGAACTGGGTTTTTTTTGCGTTTTTTACTGATAATTAGACCCCTGATTTTCCTGACTAAATTTAAATTTTCCCCACCGATGTATCTCACACTAATTGAATTTAAATGGTAGTCCCAGTTTTGAAACTTTTTTAAAAAAATTTGGGAAATAGGGATCTCTGACGAAAATTTAAAGAATGCTGCTTTAACCGGCTTCAAATTCCAATTTTACTGTTTTTTTATTTGGATTATTATTATTTTATTTTATAACAAAGGGAAGCCCCAAAACCCCGTGGGATTTACAGCCCGGGGGGGTGGGGAAGGCATTCAGGCTCAATTCGGGGAACGGAACACGATCCTTTTCCCAAAATCAAGAGCCCCTCCCCAAATTTCAGGGAACCTCCGTGGGGGAGTTTTATTGGAGAGAATTAAAATGTGAGGGTAACCTTTTCAAAAAATCTATATATTTTTTTTTTTTGCCATTAACCTTTACTATCCGTACTGCGTAGCAAGATTTTTTAAAATATTTAAATAGCCCATTTTTTATGAGAAGAAAACCTTAAAACCTGTATATAGATAAGAATTATTATTTTTAAAAATTAAACTTATATTTTTTTGATGCACACTGATTCTGTAAAAATAACTAAGTAGACTTCTTGGATGAGTCGAGCTAATGCTCCAGGGCCTCTGGAAGCTGTTTACCTCCAACTCTTGGACCTATTGTCAGGGTTAAACAATAAATTCTAATTTTCTTATTGATGAAGTTGAGCTAAAGCTGTTCTTCCTCTTGGGAGTATTCAGGTACAGTCACTGTGCCTGTTATTGCACTGAGGTACAGGGAGCTCGAGTGAGGGAATATGGAAGTACCGCTCATGGATCACTCAAGCACAGGCAGCTGAAAAAAACCATACCACGGGCGGGATTTGAACCCGCGGTCAGAGAGTCTCAAAACTCCAGACCGTCGCGTTAGCCACTGGGCCAGCTAGCTTCAATAAGATTCGTCCAACTAGGTGTATTTCTACACCATAGGAAGGTTAGCATAGGCACCACTGTGTCCACAAATGCAAGTTTTTACAGACGAATCTGCCGCTAGCGTGGCCGTCTGTAAAAACTTGCATTTGTGGTCACAGTGGTGCCTATGCTAACCTTCCTATGGTGTAGAAATATACCTAGTTGGACGAATCTTATTGAAGCTAGCTGGTCGAGTGGCTAACGCGACGGTCTGGAGTTTTGAGACTCTCTGACCGCGGGTTCAAATCCCGCCCGTGGTATGGTTTGTTTACAATCGTGTCATTACGACTTCGTGAGACAGGCAGCTGAAGTTATGGGATACGAGAGACCTCTTCTTCGGAAGCCTAGCCATGGAAACTATTATTATTATTATTATTATTATTCACGCAAATGTGAAACGGTAACCTGTAATTACTTTGCAATCGAATTATTGCTGGGGCAATTTCTTTGTCTCATTAACACGTAGGATGAAAGGTACATCTTGGTACTACTGCTGTATTTACACCTAGTCTACACTACACGTAAGATAGTGTATGTACGTATACTATATGTATACATTCTCATGTAGGTGTCATTTATAATCTCTAAATAGTTGTTGTCCTTACAGTGTTATTTTTCTCCTCCTTGTATAAGTGGAGCAGAATTCCTCCTCTGTAAACGTGTCATAAAAGGCAACAAAGGTGCCAGGAGCGAGGGACTAATACCCTTGTCTCCTGTATAAATTACTAAGCCATAAGAGATGGAAATTGATGTGCTGTTGGAGTGTGATCAGGTAACATTTATAATGGAATGCAGGGGAACCGTTAGATAGATTGGAGTTCAAGAGGTGGGAGTACAGTACCTGCACTCTGAATATATATATATATATAATATATATATATATATATTATATATATATATATATATATATATTATATATATATATATATATATATATATATATATTTATATATATTTTATATATATATATATATATATAAACCATACCCCGGCCGGGATTGAACCCGCGGTCATAGAGTCTCAAAACTCCAGCCCTTCGCGTTCAATCGCGGGTTCAATCCCGGCCGGGGGTATGGTTTGTTTGCAATCGTGTCATTACGATTTCTTGAGTCATGTTGACGGCAGTGAAGGGACTTGAGCTAGAGTTCGTCACGGCCACGCTAGCTGGAGATTCGTCTGTAAAAACTTGCATTTGTGGTCACAGTGGTGCCTGTGCTAACCTTCCTATGGTGTAGAAATATACCTAGTTGGATGAATCTTATTGTGGCTAGCTGGTCTAGTGGCTAACGCGACGGGCTGGAGTTTTTGAGACTCTATGACCGCGGGTTTCAATCCCGCCGGGGGTATGGTTTGTTGCAATCGTGTCATTACGATTTCTTGAGTCATATATAATATATATATATATATATTATATATTATATATATATATATATATATATATATATATATTGTATATGTATTGGTAGATAAAAGACTGTTGAGTAGACTTCAGGATGTACATGTTTATAGAGGGGCCACAGATATATCAGATCACTTTCTAGTTGTAGCTACACTGAGAGTAAAAGGTAGATGGGATACAAGGAGAATAGAAGCATCAGGGAAGAGAGAGGTGAAGGTTTATAAACTAAAGAGGAGGCAGTTAGGGTAAGATATAAACAGCTATTGGAGGATAGATGGGCTAATGAGAGCATAGGCAATGGGGTCGAAGAGGTATGGGGTAGGTTTAAAAATGTAGTGTTAGAGTGTTCAGCAGAAGTTTGTGGTTACAGGAAAGTGGGTGCAGGAGGGAAGAGGAGCGATTGGTGGAATGATGATGTAAAGAGAGTAGTAAGGGAGAAAAAGTTAGCATATGAGAAGTTTTTACAAAGTAGAAGTGATGCAAGGAGGGAAGAGTATATGGAGAAAAAGAGAGAAGTTAAGAGAGTGGTGAAGCAATGTAAAAAGAGAGCAAATGAGAGAGTGGGTGAGATGTTATCAACAAATTTTGTTGAAAATAAGAAAAAGTTTTGGAGTGAGATTAACAAGTTAAGAAAGCCTAAGAACAAATGGGATTTGTCAGTTAAAAATAGGAAGGAAGAGTTATTAAATGGAGAGTTAGAGGTATTGGGAAGATGGAAGGAATATTGTGTTAGGAATTGTTAAAATGTTGATGAAGATAGGTAAGCTGTGATTTCGTGTATAGGGCAAAGGAGGTATAACATCTTGTAGGAGTGAGGAAGAGCGAAGATCGAGAAGTGTGGGCGGAAAGTTCGTGAGGCAAGTAGGCAAAATGAAAGGGTAAGCTAGCGGGATTGATGGATAAAGATAGAAAGTTGGGGTGTAAAAGCAGGTGGGGATGATAGTTTTGGAGTGGTTTGTGCAATATTTAATAAATGTATGGAAGGGTAAGGTACCTAGTGATTGGCAGAGAGCATGTGGCATAGTTCTCTTTGTATAAAGGCAAAGGGAGAGAAATAGAGTGCAAAAATTATAGGTGGATAAGTCTGTTTGAGTGTACCTGGTAAGAGTGTATGGTAGTTATTAATTGGAAAGAATTATATAGTAAAGAGAGACGGAGAATAGGAATAGGCAGATGAACAAGGAGCATTAAGATGGAAAGTTTTATTAGGGTGTGTTGAACAGGTGTTTACAGTGAACATAAAGATGAACAGAATTTAAGTATAAGGCTAAGAGAGGTCTTTGTGGCATTTATGTGGGCGATTGGAAAATGCGAAAGACAGGGTGGATGCAGGGGGCAATGTGGCAGATGTTTGCAAGTGTATGGTGTAGGAGTTAGGTTACTGAAAGCAGTGAAGAGTTTTTACGAGGATAGTGAGGCTCAGTTAGCTTATGTAGGAAAGACGGGAAAAAATTTTTTCCCAGTAAAAGGTAGGCCTTAGACAAGGATGTGTGATGTCACCGTGGGTTGTTTAATATATTTATAGATTGGGGTTGTAATGAGAAGTAAATGCGAGGGTCCTTGGCAAGAGGCGTGGTTAAAGAACAAAGAATCCACACACAAAGTGGGAGTTTGTCAACAGCTCTCTTTGCTGATGATATACACTGTGCTCTTGGGAGATTCCTGAAGAGAAGTTGGCAGAGATTGGTGGACTGAATTGGTAGGGGTGTGCAAAACAAGAAAAATTAAAGGTGAATACAGGAAAGAGTAAGGTTATGAGGATAACAAAAAGATTAGGTGATGAAAAGATTTGAATTATCAGAATTGGGAGGGAGAGAGTAAGGCGGAGGTGAATGTATTTCAATATTTGGGGGGACGGTCAGCCGGATGGTTCTATGAAAGCTGAGGTGAATCATAGAATTGATGAGGGAAAAAGGAGTGAGTGGTGCACTTAGGAGTCTGTGGAGACAAAGAACTTTGTCCTAGGAGGCAAAGAGGGAATGTATGAGAGTATAGTTTTACCACCAAACGGCTCTATATGGGTGTGAAGCGTGGGATTGCATGTTGCAGAGAGGAGAAGGCTGGAGGCAGTGGAGATGTTCATGTCTGAGGGCAATGTGTGGTGTGAATATAATGCAGAGAATTTTCGTAGTTTGGAAGTTAGGAGTAGTGCGGGATTACCAAAACTGTTGTCCAGAGGGCTGAGGAAGGGTTGTTAGGTGGTATCGGACATGTAGAGAGAAATGGAGCGATAACAGAATGACTTCAGAGTGGTATCAGTCTGTAGTGGAAGGAAAGGCGGGGTAAGGGTCGGCCTAGGAAAGGGTTGGAGGGAGGGGGGTAAAAGGAGGTTTTGTGTGCGAGGGGCTTGACTTCCAGCAGGCATGCGTGAGCGTGTTGATAGGAGTGAATGGAGACAGATATGGTTTTTTAATACTTGACGTGCTGGAGAGTGAGCAAAGTAACATTTTAATGAAGGGATTCAGGGAAACCGGCAGGCCGGAAAACTTGAGTCCAGGAGATGGGAAGTACAGTGCCTGCCACTCGAAGAGGGGTGTAAGTTGCAAGTTTAAAACTGTAGTGTAAAGCACCCTTCTGGCAAGACAGTGATGGCGTGAAAGATGGTGAAAGTTTTTCTTATTTCGGGCACCGCTGCCTGGTGGGGAATCGGCCGGTGTGATAATAAAAAAAAAAAATAATAAAATATATATATACATATATATATATATATATTTATATATATATATATATATATATATATATAATATATATCTAAATATATATATATAATTACATATATATATAGTATATATATATATATATAATATATATATATATGCAATATATCACAGTTTTTATGGTAAGGGAGAACCAACATCTTTTTTTAGTTGATAAGGTTGGTTTCCCTTTTTGGGTTGTAAAAAGTATTTTCTAGCAATTTAAAAAATTTATCAATTACATTCCTCGGTATTTCAGATTCAATAACTATTTCATAAATTTTGGATATTTCTTCTTCTATGAACTCTGGACACAAATACATAAAGCTCTCAAAAAACATTGATGAAAAAACAGACAGTTTAACTTTATCTGATGGGAAGAATAATAGTGTAACATAAGGAACAGTTATTTGTATTTTTTCTGTAAATTTTAAATTAAATCATTATTACTCTTATAATTAAAACATCTAGAAAAGGCAATGAGTTATTTTCCCAAACCTCAACAGTAAAGGTTTAAAGAGTTGGCTAAGCTATTTAATTTGCACAAGGAAATTGAGTATTATTCTACATTTTTGGGCATAAGGACACAAAATATCATCGACATCTCTGAACTCATTTTGCTCTATTAGGGAGGATTGTGTTAAGCAACCTTGTCTCAAAATCAAAAAAATTCCATGATAGATTACAAAGAACAGGTGAAAGAGGATCCCCCATTGCCATACCTTAGGAAACCGTTAACAGCAATTTCCAATAAAACAATAAAACTATCTACTGAAAGGCAAAGATGAATAAATTAAAACAATTTACTTCCACTAATCCATCTTTACCTTAACATGTATGGACTAATATAACACACAAACCAGGTAATCCAATCCAGACCAATTATAGCTCCATAGGATCAGTTCGTATAAAATTATCCAAATGGCTTGTTGGCATTTTGAGCCCCATTGTTGGTAAAATTTCTAACTTCAATGTTAAAAACAACTTAGATTTTAGTTATAAATTAAGCACCTTACGACTTAAATTGATTTTAACAGGTTAGGTTTTGATGTTACTCTTCCTTGTTTACGAAAGTTCCTGTTGATGATTTATTAAGTTTCTTATCTGAAAGAACTTCGTTTATTATGATTACCATTACCAGTTCCTACCATCTTTAAACTTATTAAACTTTGCTTGTTGATGCAAAATTTGTATTAATGATAATTTTATCACTCACAATTTGGTATGGCAATGGGAATTCTCTTTTCCAACCTGTTCTTAGAATTCTATACATGGAATTTTTTGAAACAAGATTTCTTAACACAATCCTCCTAATAGAGCAAAATCGGTTCAGACATGGTCGATGATATTTTATGTCTTATGCCCAAGAATGTAGAATATACATAAACCATTTCCTTGGCAAATTAAAATAGCTTTAGTCCATTCTATAAACTTTACTGTTGAGTTTGAGGGGGGGGGGGGGAAAAATAACTCATTGCCTTTTCTAGATGTATTAATATTAAGAGTAATAATGAATTTAAATTAAAATTACAGAAAACCTACAAATATCTGTTCTATGTACACTATTATTCTCCCATCAAGATAAAGTTTAACGTCTGTTTTTCTCATCAATGTTTTTGAGAGCTTTACGTATTTGTATCCAGAGTTCATAGATGAGGAAATATGCAAAATTTATGAAACAGCCATTGACTGAAATACCCGAGGATGTAATTGATAAATCTTTTAAATTGCTAGAAATACTTTTTACAACCCAAAAAGGACAACCAACCTTATCAACTAAAAATATGTTGGTTCTCCCTTACCATAAAAATCTTGGTTGATATGCATTCTCTTCTTAAGACTTTTAATATAAAGTTGTATTTAAAAATCTTGATACAGATAAAAAAAACTTTTGATAAGAATTCCCCCCAAAATCTGACGGATGTGTCTTAAGATTCCCTTGTACAATTTGCGATAAAGTTTATTACGGTCAAACTGTAAAAAATCTCGAACTAAGATTAAAACAACATAAATATAGCATTAAAACTGACAAGATTTCAATGCACTATTTATTCAAGTGAGAGATTTTAACCATCCTATTGATTTCAAAAAGTTGAGATCGTTGTATCAAGCAAGTCCATGGCTGACCAGAAATAAATTGAATCTCGTTTCATAAAAAGCAGTTTTGAAAATAATATGATATTTCCCTTAGATTTATAAAATTAGATTCCATTATAATTATAAAATTAGGTTAGAGTTTAATAATACATTGAACAATAATAAACATTATTTTCTTGGGTAGAATGATTTGTTGGTGGGTTTCGGTGAGGACCTGTCTAGTTGACCAGCGGACCCTTCTGCAGTGTTCCTCTTTTCTTTATGAGTTCCGGTATTGTCCCACGTCAGTGTTTTCTTTGTTTGTGGAGTTGACTGTGAGGTGTCAGTCTAAGCCCTTTATTGTTTCCTTTGATGTAATACTTCATTAGTTCCTTGACAATGTGAGTATCACGAAACGCTTTCTCTATGTTCACTACTCTTTCAACAGTGGTTATTTTGCATATATATAATATATATAATATATAAATATATAATATATATATATATATATATATTAATATATATATATATAATATATATAATATATAAATATATATATATTTCCAATATAGGTTCGTAGTATTTACTCTCACTGACGCGTATAAACTCTGGTCGTAGCTGAGCCGAGAGCCTAATGAGGTGGTGAGGACCCGCTAGTGAAACATCCACTTCCCTCCTGACCTCCCTAAATCCAAGGTAATTCCATTTAAGTGTGGCGCCGCCCGGAGTTCATCATCGAAATATTTCGCTCTGAAATCAGGACTTCTATTTCCCCGGAGATGTTATTAGAAAATGCTTTTATACACGCAAATGCTTTCGAATTCCGTTAAGTGCTTCTTAATTGTCCCGCATTTGCTGTCTCGTTATATTGTTAATGTCATATTCAAGAAGCGCTAATACGTAAGGCTCACAAAGCGCCTAGTATATGGAAGGTAAGCAGGAATGATCCTATAAATTTGGAGATTGATCTAATTTCCTTTAAACAAGAAACCATCAACGTCATTACTGCGCCCCTCATTAACAACGTATCGCCTACACAGCGGTCTTGTTCAAGTCAAAACAGATCTGTTTGTGACTTGAACAAGACCAAATTTGGCTTAAATAGCAACGCTCTCTTCTTGCCGAATAAAGGAAAGCGAAAACTTGTGTAATGCAATATTTTCGCATAAATCATTCTGAACCTAACGATAAAAAAAAAAATGTTTCAGTGTGTTTGTTTATTATTAAATTATTGTAAACTTATCTAAAATATATTTAGTTGAATTAGGCTAAATAAAATGAGCTTGTTATAAAAGGTTTGGTAAGTTTTTCATGATTCTTTTGTACAAAATATGAATTTTTTACATTAACAATAAATGAGATCAACGTATCTAACACATATAAGGAAAATTTTAAAAGGACATAATTTAAAAGAGTTCATGCTAACTGCCTAGTTTACCATTCGGCACGATATAATATATTTATATAGATATATATATATATATATATATAATATATATATATATATATATAGTATATAAATATAAAAGATATATATATATATATACAGATATGAAACACAAGTCACGGATTGTAAAAGTCAGCTTTAGATCTTTCGGCTAATCCCTCTTCAGTAGCTGAACCTTGAGAGGTATAACAGGAGTTAGCCAGGAAGGTTTAGGTAAAAGGTCAGGATTCCCTGCCTGCACATGTAACATAAAACCAAGCAGCGAGCAAAAAAAAAAGTGAAGGAGGTGCCCAAGGAAGTGCTGTCAGAAATTATTGGAGGAAATAAATATTTAGTATATAGAACGTTACTTTAAGCATGGATAATAAATACATGCGCAACTGTCCCCCTCAGTCTCCCACGTCCAAAGAACTTATTGTATATTTTACGTTAGGTAGAAATGAGCTATAACCATTTAGGAATGAGTGAACATTGGTTAAGTCGCAAGAGATAAATATCGGTAGGAAAGAGGAAGATTAATTTCCCAGTAAAAGTAGCCTTAGACGAAGGATTGTGCATGTCACCATGGTTTACAATATATTTATAGATGGGGGGTTGTAAAGAAGTGATGCGAGGGTCTTGACAAGAGGTGTAGAGTTAAAAGATAAAGAATCAAGCACAAATGGGAGATTGTCACAGTTTGCTCTTTGCTGATGACACTGCCTTTTGAGATTCAGAAGAGAAGTTGCAGAGGTTGGGTGGATGAATTTGGTAGGGTATTAAAAAGAAGAAAATTAAAAGTGAATATAGGAAAGAGTAAGGTTATGAGGAAAAAAAGATTAGGTTGACGATATATTGGATATCAGATTGGAGGGCAGAGAGTATGGAGGAGGTGAATGTATTCAGATATTTGGGAGTGGACGTGTCAGCGGATGGGTCTATGAAAGATGAGGTGAATCTGGAATTGATGAGGGAAAAAAGAGTGAGTGGTGCACTTAGAGTCTGTGGAGACAAAGAACTTTTGTCCTTGGAGGCAAAGAGGGGAATGTATGAGAGTATGTTTTACCAAACGCTCTATATGGGTGTGAAGCGTGGGTGGATGGATGAATGTTGCAGCGAGGAGAAGGCTGGAGCAGTGAGATGTCATGTCTGAGGGCAATGTTGGTGTGAATATAATGCAGAACATATGAATTCGTAGTTGAAGTTAGGAGGAGGATGCGGGATTACCAAAAACTGTTGTCCAAGAGGGCTGAGGAAGGGAACTTACGTTGAGGTGGTTCGGACATGTAGAGAGAATGGACCGAAACAGAATGACTTCAAGAGTGTTCAGATCTGTAGTGGGGGGGAAAGGAAGGCGGGGTAGGTGTCGGCCTAGGAAGGGGTTTGGAGGGAGGGGGTAAAGGTGGTTTTGTGTGCGAGGGCTTCGGATTCAGCAGCATGCGGAGCGTGTTTGATAGGAGTTGAATGGAGACAATGGTTTTTTAATACTTGACGTTGCTGTTGGAGTGTGAGCAAAGTAACTTTTATGAAGGGATTCAGGGAAACCGGCAGGCCGGAACTTGAGTCAATGGAGATGGGAAGTACAGTGCGCACTCTGAAGGAGGGGTGTTAATGTTGCAGTTTAAAAACGTAGTGTAAAGCACCCTTCTGCAGACAGTGATGGAGTGAATGTTGGTGAAAGTTTTTCTTTTTCGGCCACCCTGGCCTTGGTGGGAATCGGCCGGTGGATAATAAAAAAAAAAAAAATAATATAAATATTATATACATATATATATATATATAATATATATATATTAGATATATTTATATATATATATATATATATATATATCTATATATATATATTATATATATAATGCAATAAGATCACAGTTTTTATGGTAAGGGAGAACCAACATATTTTTAGTTGTATAAGGTTGGTTGTCCCTTTTTGGGTTGTAAAAGTAATTTCTAGCATATTTTAAAAGATTATCAATTACATTCTCGGGTATTTCAGATTCAATAACTATTTCATAAACTTTTGGATATTTCTTCTTCTTTATTTTGAATCTGGACTACAAATACATAAGCTCTCAAAAACATTGATGAGAACAGACAGTTTTAACTTTATCTTGATGGGTGAAGAATAATAGTGTACATGAGGAAACAGTTATTTGTTGGTTTTCTGTAATTTTAATTTAAATGCTTATTACTCTTAAATTAAAACATCTAGAAAAGGCAAATGAGTTTTTTCCTCCAAATCAACAGTAAAGTTTAAGAGTTGGCTAAAGCTATGTAATTGCAGGAAATGGTGTATATCTACATTTTGTGCAATAAGACACAAAATTATCATCGACATATCTGAAACATTTTGTTTACTCTATTAGGGGGATGTGTTAAGCAACCTTGTTTCAAAAAATTTCCCATGTATAGATTACTAAGAACAGGGTGAAAGAGGATCCCCCATTGCCATACTTAGAAACCGTTAACAGAATTTCAATTTAAAACAATAAAACTTCTACTGAAGGGAAAAAAGCTGAATTAATTAAACCAATTTACTTCCCCCTCAATCCCCCCCACTCCTTTACCTTACATGTATGGATAATAAAACACACAAAACCAGGTAATCCAATCGACCAATTATTGCTCCTTAGGATCAGTTTCGTATAAATTATCCAAATGGCTTGTTGGCATGTTGAGCCCCATTGTTGGTAAAATTTCTAACTTCAATGTAAAAACAACTTAGATTTAGTTGGTAAATTAAGCTCCTTGACTGACTTAATAATGATTTTAACATGTGTTAGTTTTGATGTTACTTCCTTGTTCGAAAGTTCCGTTGATGATTATTAAGTTTACTTATCTGAAGAAACTCGTTAATTTTGATTTCACCATTACCAGTTCTACCTTCTTTAAACTTATTAAAACTTTGCATTGTTGATGCAAAATTTGTATTAATGATAAATTTTAAACTCAGAAATTTGGTATGGCAATGGGGAATTCTCTTTCACCTTTCTTAGTATTCTATACATGGAATTTTTTGAAACAAGATTGCTTAACCACAATCTCCCTTAATAAGCAATGGTTCAGATTGTCGATGATATTTTATGTCTTATGCCCAAGATGTAGTTATACACCATTTCCTTGGACAAATTAATAGTTAGTCCATTCTATAAAAACTTTACTGTTGAGGTTTGAGAAAATAAACTCATTGCATTTTCTAGATGTTTTAATTATTAAGAGTAATAATGAATTTAAATTTAAAATTTACAGGAAAACCTACAAAATAAAACTGTTCCATATGATCACTATAATTTTCCCATCAAGATAGTTAAACTGTCTGTTTTCTCATCAATGTTTTTGAGAGCTTTACGTATTTGTAGTCCAGAGTTCTAGATGAGGAAAAATATGCAAAATTTATAACAGCCATTGATCTGAAATTACCGAGGAATGTAATTGATAAATCTTTTAAAATTGATAGAAATACTTTTTACAACCCAAAAAGGGACAACCAACCTTATTCAACTAAAAATATGTTGGTTTCCCTTACCATAAAAAACTTGGTGTTATGCATTCTCTCTTAAGAACTTTTAAATATTAGAGTTGTATTTTAAAATCTTGTACAGTAAAAAACTTTTGATTTAAAGAATTCCCCCCCAAAATGCTGACGTATGTGTCTTAAGTTTCCCTTGTAATTTGCGATAAAGTTTATTACGGTCAAACTTGGTAAAAATCTAGACTTGGATTAAAAACAACATAAATTTAGCATTAAACTGGACCAAGATTACAATGCTCTATTATTCATGTGGAGAGATTTTAACATCAATGGATTTCAAAAAGTTGAGATAGTTGTATCAAGCAGTCATGGCTGACAGAAATATAATTGATCTCGTTTCATTAAAAGCAGTTTTGAAAATTAATATGAATATTTCTTAGATTATTTAAATTAGATTCAATTATAATTAATAAAATTTGGTTAGAGTTTAAATAATACATTGAACAAAATAATAAACTATTATTTCTTGGGTTAGAATTATTTGTTGGTGGTTGTAGTGAGACCTGGTCTAGTTGGACCAGCGGACCTTCTGCAGTGTTCCTCTTTTCTTATGAGTCCGGTATTGTCCCACGTCAGGTGTTTCTATGTGGTGGAGAGTTGACTGTGAGGTTGTAGCTAAGCCCTTTTTATTGCTTTCCTTTGATGTATTACTTCATCGTTCCTTGACTATGTGGAGTAGTCACCGAAACGCTTGGTATTTCACTACTCTTTTACAGTGGTTATTATGCATATATATAATATTTATAATATATATATATATTATATATATATATATATATATATAGATATATATATATTATATATATAATATAGATCTAATATATATATATTCCAATATAGGTTCGTAATATTTTACTCTCATGACGCGTATAAACTCTGGTCGTAGCTGAGCCGAGAGCAGTAATGAGGTGGTGAGACCCGCTAGTGAAACTTCCACTTCCCTCCTGAATCCTAAATCAGGTAATTCACTTTTAATCTGTGGCGCCGCTCGGAGTTTCATCATCGAATATTTCGCTTCTGGAAATAGGACTTTCTATCCGGAGATGTTAGATATTGCTTTTTTAACACGCAAATGCTTTCGAATTCCGTTAAGTGCTTCTTTAATTGTCGCATTTTGTGTCTCGTTATTTGTTAATGTCATATTCAAGAGCGCTAAATACGTAAAGCTCACAAAGCGCCTAGTAAAAATGGAAGGTAAAAGCAGGAATGATCCTATAAAATTGGAAGATTGATCTAATTCTTTAAACAAGATACCATCAAAACGTCATTACTGCGCCCCTCCATTAACAACGTATCGCCTACACAGCGGTTTGTTCAAGTCAAAAACAGATCTGATTGTGACTTGAACAAGACAAGATTTTGGCTTAATAGCAGACGCTCTCTTCTTTGCCGAATAAGGAAAGCGAAAATCTTGTGTATGCAATATTTTCGCAAAAATCATCTGAACTAACGATAAAAAAGTTTCAGTGTGTTTGTTTATTATTAAATTTTCTTGTAAACTTATCTAAAATATATTTAGTTGAATTAGGCTAAATTACAAATGCGCTTGTTTCTTGTTATAAGAAGTTAGGTAAGTTTTCTATGGAGAAATTTTTTTTCTTTTGTACAATTATGAATTTTTACATTAAACATTAAATGAGACAAGTATCTCCAACACATATATGAGAAAAATTTTAGAAGGAATAATTTTAAATGAGTTTTGCTAACTGCATAGTTTACCTATCGGCTCGATATATATATATATATATTATTATATATAAATTATATATATATATTATATATATATATATACTATACTATATATATATATATATATATATATATATATATAGAATATGAACAGCAAGTCACGGGATTGTTAAAAAAGTTACAGTTTAGATCTTTCGGCTATTCCCCTTTCAAGTAGTGAAGCCTTGAGAGGTATTAACAGGAGTTTTTAGCAGGAAGGTTTAGGTTAAAAGGTCAGGAATTCTGCCTGCACATGATAACTAAACCCAGCAGCGGCAAAAAAAAAAACGTGAAGGAGTGTGCCCAAGGAAGTGCTGTCAGAAATTAATTGGAGGAAATAATATTTAGTATATAGTTGACGTTCTCTTTAAGCACATGGATAATAAATACATGGCGCAATGTCCCCCTCGTCCCACGTCCAAAGAACTTATTGTAATATTTTAGTTAGGTAGAAATGAGCTATAAACATTAGGATGAGTGACATTGGTAAGTCGAAGAGATAAATATCGGTAGGAAAGAGGGGAAGATTATTTCCAGTAAAAGTATGCTTAGACAAGGATGTGTGATGTCACCATGGTTGTTCAATATATTTATAGATGGGGTTGTAAGAGAAGTGAATGCGGAGGGTCTTGGACAAGAGGTGTAGAGTTAAAAGATAAAGAATCAAGCACAAAGTGGGAGTTGTCACAGTTGCTCTTTGCTGATGACACTGCTTTTTGGTGATTCTGAGAGAAGTTGCAGAGGTTGGGGATGAATTTGGTAGGGTATGTACAAGAAGAAAAAATTAAAAGTGAATATAGAAAGTGTAAGGTTATGAGGATAAAAAGATTAGGTGACGTATATAGGATATCAGATTGTAGGGAGAGAGTATGGAGGAGGTGAATGTATTCAGATATTTAGGCGTGGGAGTGTCAGCAGATGGGTTCTATGAAGGACGAGGTGAATCATAGAAATTGATGAGGGGGAAACGCGGTGAGCGGTGCACTTAGGAGTCTGTGGAGACAAAGAACTTTGTCCATGGAAGCAAAAAGAGGGTATGTATTATGAGGTATAGTTTGTACACACTCTTGTATGGGTCTGTGGAATGTGAGATAGATGTTGCAACGAGGAGGATGCTGGAGGCAGTGGATATGTCATGTCTGGGTCAAACTTTGTGGTGTGAATATAATGCAGCGATTCGTAGTTTGGAAAATTAGGAGAAGGTGAGGAGGGAATACTACCAAAACTATGATCCAGAGGGGATGAGGAAGGGGTTGAGGTGGGTTCGGACATGTAGATAGAATGAACAAATCAGAATAACTTCGAGAGTGTATAAATCTGTGGTGGAGGAAGGCGGGTAAAGGGTCGGCCTAGGAAGGGTTGGAGGGAGGGGGTAAGGTAATGGAGGTTTTGTGTGCGAGGGACTTGGACCTTCAAGCATGCTCGGCATGCGAGAGAGGGAATAAGCAAGTGTTGGAGACAGAAGATACCTGCCAGGAGAGCCAGTAATGCCAGATGTGGAGACACATGATACCTGCCAGGGAGACAGTAATGACAATATGGGAAGACACAATATACCTGCCTGAGGGATAGTCATGCCAGTGTGGGAGACACTTACATCTGCTGGGGAGAACAGTCGCCAGTGTGGGAGACACTACATACCTGCCGGCGGGACAGTTCATGCCAGTGTGAGGAGACACTGTTTTGTGTAAGGGTGTTGTGGGTAAGTTTGAAGTGGTTGCAGTAATAGCAGTGTTGAACCTTTACTTCCACTTTAACAACACAGCTAGCACGGCAACACAGCATGGCATATCCTTTACCATGTCCGGAAAGTACGTCAACACAGCAGACGTAAACACAGCGTAGCACGTCAACAAGAATAGCACGTCAACACAGCAAGCAAGTCACACAGCAAGCACGTCAACACAGCAAGCACGTCAAAACAGCAAGCACCGTTCAATCACAGCAAGACGTCAAACACAGCAAGCACGTCAACACAGCAATGCACGTTCAACACAGCATGCACGTCACCGTGGAAAGACAACAAGTATTGCGCAAAAGGGAGCAACAACAAGGCAACAAACAGCTGAACACTTACAAATCAGTAATGTGGCATGATAAAAGGGGAGTACGTAACCTTTTATTCGGCGCATAGTACACACCCTCATTTTAAGCCTTATCTCCCCCATTCAGCGAACCAGGACGTACTAAAGGGTTGTGATGTGGCCCCGTCGTTCAACAGTACCAGGTTCCAGCCATGAGAAGATGGGTTTTGGCAATCAAGAGGTTGTTGTGGGTACCACTCGCCTGTCTGCCCTTGTCATTCCCACTCTAGAGTGTGGTTTGAAACACGGTCTGCTCTCTAGTGGCTTCTATTCTGCTTGCTTTCAGTGGAGTGCACTAATACTATTGTTGTACATAGGTGTATATAGTTGTACATACTTCTGTTCTAAACCTGAGCGAGAGGCGAAGGATAATGCAAGTCAAAAGTTTTTCTGCACTGTGTTTATTTCGCTCTTTACACCCAGGATAAACAGGGCCTTTGGGGGACTCCTGGGTTGTAATAAGTAACATAAAAAGAAAAGTACAGTAACTTTCAATAACAAGCATACCTAACACATGCGAAATAAGCAAGTGTATAAGTTTGTGGTATGTGTTAGTATGCCTTATTGAAAGTTACTTGCCGAATAAATTCAAGTGAAAAGTTTGTCTCGTGTGCAATAATTTCGCAGAAATCGTTCTGAAAACACATACGGAAAAAAATGTATTTCATTGTGTTTTGTTTATTATTAAATTGTAAAAACTTAAGTTAGATAAGTTTTTATAAGGCTCCTTGAACATGGTTATTAATTTTTTTCTACATTAACATAAATGAAAAATAGTATTTTTAAACGTACAGAGAAAAATATAAGAATGGAACTTAATTTTAAATAGGTCTTGTTAAACTGACAAGTTTTACCCCAATTCGGATATTGGGAATTGGCAGTTAGTTTAGAAGGATATCTATATTAAAGACTGCCATCCCACGAGCCCCTTTGGGGCGGGGCAATGGGCAGACCAGAGGCATAGCTCTCCCTACGGCCACGTGAGGGGCGAGGAATGTGGCTAGCCTGGGGACTGTTGGTCAAAGTGAGGTGGGGTACTTGTGCCTCTCCCATGGGGAGGACTTACGTCTCGATATACTCCCCAGTTAGGGAGCCAAGGCCGGGTCACCACTACTGGAAAAGGACCGGGCCGGGAGAATACCGGCGAATAAAAAAAAATAATAAAAATCATATATTACTCAAATACGCTTCTAAAAACTGTTGTTTCTGAGTCGCCTCTGCAAAGACAGTGATTATGTGTGTGTGAGGTGGAAAAGTGTTTTTGATGATGAAAAGTAGTTTTTGTGGGGGATTTTTTCATGATTATGATAACGTGGGTGGCACAGCGAGATGCCACCATGGCTACGGTCAGGGGGGAGGCTGAGTCAGAATAAACCTTCGTTGCTACTGTCAGGGAGCTGGTTGACGCTTTTTGAATCCAACTTACCAAGTCATGAATTTAAAATAAAACAAATAATAATAATAAATTTATAATATAATATATTATAGTATATTATAATTATAATTATATACCAATATATTCCGACCACTGTCGCTCACGAGTTATCTCTGAGTTACCAGACCTTGCCCACGTGGGAGGCCAGTGGTTTCGTCTTTAAGGTCCCCCCCCCCCCCTCGCCTTCCCAGGTTCATGTGTCCAGGAAATCCATCCGCGGGCCCCGGATGTCTCCTTCCTCACTTTCCTAGGTCAGCCTCGCCTTCTCTCGCCTTCCAGCCTCAGCCGTCCCAGGTTCATGTATCCAGGAATCCATCCTCCTCCTCCGGATGTTTTTCCCTTCCCCCTTACCTAGGTCAGCCCCCAACCAACCCTTCCCCCCGGTTCATGTATCCAGGAACCCATCCGCTCGTCCCGGATGTTCCCTTCCCCACTTCCAAGGCCCCCGGTTTTGCCTTCCCGGTTTTCATTTTCCCCGGAAATTTCATGTCCCCCGGTATTTTCCCTTCCCCATTTCCCCAAGGTCACCCCCGGTTTCTCCCTTCCCAGGTTCTGTATCGGAACCCTTCCGCCGCCCGATTCCCCCCCTTCCCCATTACCAAGTCAGCCCAACAAAAACCTTCCTCAGTTCATGTATCCGGGGAATCCATCCGCTCGTCCGAGTCTTCCCTTCCCCTTTTCCTAAGGTCGGGGGTGCCTTCCCGGTCAGTGTCCCCGGGAAAATCCCTTTTCCCCCAGGTAAAACCCCCTTTCCCCCCTTTCCCCCAAAGGTCAGCTTTTCCCTTCCGTCGCAGGTCATGCCGGGAATCCTTCCTCACCCCCCGGTTCCCCCCCCCCCTTCCCGGTCAGCCTCCAAAATCCCTTAATGTTAAAAACCCCCGTGGGATTTTTCCCTTCCCCATTTCCCAAGGTCGGGGGGTTTGCCCCCCTCAGTGCCCCCTGCATTGGACCGGGGGCCCCTTTCCCCACTTCCCCGGTAGGGGCCTTCCCCCGGTGTGTTCCGGAAGTGCACCGGGGGAACCCCCTCCTATTCCCCCAAGCCGGGGGCCCCCCGTAGGCCCCGGGAACTAGGCCCCAGGGGGCTCCCTTCCCCACCCAAGAGGGTTCCCCCTTAGTATTTTGGAAAAACTTTTTGTTACCTTTAAAAAAGAGCCCATTTGGGGGGAATTACTATTTACCCAAAAAATTTGGTTAATTAACCAAAAGCACCGCCCGGGGCACAGGGCCCCAAGTGCCCAAGTTCCCCCACCCTAAGGGGCAAAAAACAAATTTTGGAAAACCAGTTCATTTTGAAAAATACGGACAAGGATTTTTACCAACTGAAAAGAGGTTTTTTAAGAAAGCTGACAGAAAGGTCACCCAAAGCTGACAGCAGAGTCACCAAAGCTGACAGAGAGTCACCCCGGGCTGACAGCAAGTCACCGGGCTGACAGCAGAGTCAGCCAGGCTGACAGCGGGGGTCAGCCAGGGACCCAGATCAGCCAGCTACAGCGAGTCAGCCAGGCTGACAGCAGAGTCACCCAAGCGACGCGAGTCAGCCGGGCGACAGCGAGTCACCCGGGCTGACAGCAGAGTCGCCAGGCTGACAGCGAGTGCCGGGCGACAGCGAAGAAACTGGCTCCCACTGAAAATGCCAGATAACAAGTGGGATGAACTCACCACTACACAATACCAACACAAAAACACCAATTACACAGGTCAAATACATTACACAACCCTTCTTTATTTTGAATTTTTTAATATACAAAACTTTTTTTTTCATTCACATATACACACTAAAAACACACTATATACTACAGGAAAAATATACATCACTACAACACACATATATACATACATGTGTAACTTTTAACTCACTACAAACACAATAATACATACATGGTACAAAATTAATCACTCAAACACACATTTTAAAACATACATTGTACACATATCATCACTACAAAACAATATATACATACATGTGTACAATAAATCACACAAAAAAAATATTACAAAATGTGTACCATATCCCAAACTACAAACACATATATACATACATGTTACACATTACATCACACAAACACACAAAAACATAATGTTACACAATACATCCTACAAACACACAATATACTAAACATTTTTACACATTACATCACTACAAACACACTATACATACATGTTTTACACTATACACACTAAAAAAACACACATATAACATACATTTTACACTATACTCACTACAAACACAATATACTTACATGTTACACTTAACATCACACAAAACACATTTTTAACATACATGGTACAATTACTCACTACAAAACCAATATTAAATACTGTGTACAATATACATCACTACAAACACACATATTACATCCTGGTCACATAACATCACTACAACCACAAATACAACATGTGTACAATATACACACACAAACAACTATAACATACATTTACAATATAAAAACCCTAAAAAACAACATATATACATCATGTGTACACTATACATCACTAAAAACCCAACATATATACTACTGTGTACACATATACACCCCACTACAAACACAATATTACATACATTTTTTACACAAATACTTCATACAAACACACTATATACAACAGGGTAACATAACATCACTACAAACACACATATATACTACTGTTACAATATACATCACTAAAAACCACATTTAAAAAACTGTGTACAATATACATCATACAAAAACACATATATACATACATGTGTACACAATACATCACACAAACACACTATATCTACTGTTTTACACATAACATCATACAAACCATATATACATACATGTGTACACTATACATACTCAAACACACATTTAACATACATGTTAACAACATCACACAAACACACAAAAACATACATGTGTACCAATACATCCTCAAAACACATATATACATACATGGTACACAAAATCCCCCCCCAAACACACTACATAAGGGTTACAAAAACATCATAAAACACACATACATACAGGGTTAACATATACATCACCCAAAAACAATATTACATAATGTGTACACATATACCACTACAAACACAATACATAAGTGTACACAAAACATCACTCAAAAACACACATTAACTACATGTGTACACATTACTCACTACAAAACACATAAACATACATGTGTAACTTTTTCCCCTAAAACACAAAATTTTACATACATGTGTACACATTACTCATAAAAACCACTATAAAACATACATGTGTACACATTAATCATACAAAACACTATATACATCATGTGTACACATAAACATCATAAAACCCAATATATACATACATGTTTACAAAAACACACTACAAACACACATATTTTACATACATGTGTAACATATACACACACAAACACACATATATACATACATGTGCACATATACATCCCCAAAAAAAAAAAAACCACATATATACTTTTTTTAAACATGTGACAATTATTTCACTAAAAAAACCACTATATACATACTGGTACACAATACTCAAAAAACAACTTTATACTCATGTGTACACATAACATACTCAAACAAAATTATACATACAGGTACAATATCTCACTACAACAAACTTATACATACATGTGAACTTTTTACACACAAAACCACTATAACAACATGTGTACAATATAAATCACTACAAACCCCCATATATCAACATTGTACACTATTCCCCTCAAACACCATATTAAAACTGTGCCTATACTCATACAACAACATTACTACATGTGTACACTTAATCCTACAAAACACATTTATCAACTGTGTCACATATACATCACTACAAACCAATAATACTTTTGTGTACACATTACATCATACAAACCACTAATAATACTGTGTTACTATACATCATACAAACCCAATTTACTGTGTCCCATAAAACCACTACAAACACACAATTAATTTTGTGTACAATATACATCACTCAAACACCATTATACTTTCATGGCACATTTACTCCTCAAAACAAAAAATACTTTACATGGCACAATCTTTAAATAAAACACAATAATCCCTTTGTACCATACACACTAAAACACTAATTTATGTGTACAATAACATCACTAAAAACCCACAATTTTAAGTGTAACATATAATCATAAAAAACACAATATTACATGTGTACACATATACTTAAAAACCCCATATTTTACTGTGTCCAATTAAATCCCCTTTTTTTCACTTCAATAAACCAAAAAACCCCCTTTTAAAAATGTGCCAATTCTCACAAAAAAACCCTTATCTTTGTTTCATTCCCATCAAACACAATTTCAACTGGTTTAAAAAAAACCCTTAATCAAAATGTGTTTCTTTAAAAAAAAACCCCTTTCCCCTTTCTGTGTCAAAAAACCCCAAAAAAAACACATATATACTACATTGTCCATTAATCACTACAAAAAACAATTATATACATGTGTACACAATACATCATACAAACACAATATACTACATGTGTAACATTCATCCCTACAAACCACATATTACAACTGTTACAATATACATCCACAAACACACATATATAATACATGTGTACAATTAATCACTACAACAACATTATCATACATGTGTACAAAATTTTCATCACTCAAACCCCCAAATTTTACATACATGGTCACAATAATCCTACAAACACACATTTATACAAATGTGTCACATATACACACTACAAACACACAATATACATCATGGGTAACATATACTCACAAAAACCCAACTATATACAAAATGTGTACAATATACATCACCCCAAAACACATTTTACTCATGTGAACAAAAAAATCATACAAAAACACATACTTACATGTGTACAATATACATCACCCCAAAACCTATATACAACATGGGTAAACTATCTCCTACAAACCACATACATACATGTGTCACATATACATCACTCCAAACACACATATATACATACATGTGTACCATAAAATCACTACAACACACATATATCATACATGTGAACACTACATCCTACAAACACATTTTAAATACTCATGTGTCACTAAAAATCACTACAAACCAAATTTTATCATAATGTGTAACATATACACACTAAAAAACACACATATTACATACAGTTCAAAACATCCACAAACACACTTATCTACATGGTACCCCTTACTCACTACAAACCCACATATATACAACAGGTACAATTACATCACTCAAACCCACATAATACATCAGTGAAACCATTCATCACTACAAAACACAAAATACATACATGTGTACACAAACATCCTAAAAACCCACAATATAACAAAGTGTCCATTACACCTACAACACACAAAAATCATACATGTGTACCAATCACACCCAAACCCATTTCATACATGTGACACTAAAATCACTCCAAAACCACATACATACATGTGTCAATATCATCACTACAAAACATTTTAAAAATTGTACACAATTTCTCACTAAAAAACACCATTTTTACTGTGTAACATATACATCCTAAAAACCCCATATATAAAAAGACACATATACCACTAAAAAACACACATATATACATACAGGGTTTTTACACTTTTAAAATCACTACAAAACACAATAAAACATCAGTGACACATATAATCACTACAAAAACATATATAAAACTGTGTCACATTACATCACTACAAACCAAAATACTACATGGACACATAAATCACTAAAAACACCTTTTTACTACATGTGTAATTACATCATACAAAAACACTATAACAACATTGTACACAAATACATCAACAAAACACATTTTAAATCAGGTAACATATCACAAACAAACACATATATACTACAGTGAAACTTTAAACATCCTACAAAAACACATTATACATCAGTGTAACATATCATACTACAAAACACATATATACATAATTGTACACTTACATCCTAAAAAACACCAATATACTACATGTGTCCCCAAAAATCACTCAAACACACATTTCTCGTGTCAATATACATCCTACAAACACACATAATACATACATGTGTAAATATAATCACACAAACACACATTATACTACATTTACCATAACATCACAACAAACACACATATATCTACATGTTACATTTTAAACATCATACAACAAATAATAATACAGTGTACCATATACTCACCCAAACAACTAATACAAATGGACACATATACATAACCCCCAAACACACAAATACTACTGTGTACACATATACATCCTACAAACACACATAATACATACTGTGACACTTACATCAACAAACAACTATATACTACAGTGAAAACCATAAATCACTACAACACACTTATCATACATGTGTACACATTACATCACTAAAAACACACATACATACTGTGTACACATATACATCACTACAAACACAATATACATCTTGTACACATAACATCACTACAAACACAATTTAACATACATGTTTTCCATACACATCATAAAAACACACTATTACTACATGTGTCCCCAATATACACACTCAAACACACATAAATACATAAGTTAACTATAATCACTACAAACACACATATAAAATTAATGTGTACACATAACTCACCCAAACACAAAAATAAAACATACAGTGTAATTTTAAAATCCCTACAAAAAAATACATACATGTGTACAAAAATACATCACTCCAAACACATATATAAATACATGTGTCACATATACTCACTAAAAACACACATAATAATGTGTAACATATACACACTCCAACCCATATATAAACATGTGTCACTATACATCACTACAAACCACTATATACATACAGTGTACCATATCATCACTACAAACACCATATATACATAAAAGTGTACACATATACTTCATAAAACACACATATATACATACATGTGTACCAATACTCCACAAACACACATAATCATACTGTGTACAATATACAACACACAAACACACAATATAAATACTGGTACACATATCATCACTAAAAACACCATTAACTACATTTACACATATCCCAACTACAAACACACATTATACATACATGTGTACACATTTACATCATCAAACAACAAAACATACATGTGTACAATATAATCATACAAACAACAATATACATACATGTGTACACATTAACATCACCCAAACCAATTATATAATGGTAACCCTTTAACTCACCCCAAACACAATATTACATACATGTGTAAAATTACATCACTCAAACCACATTATCTACATGTGTAAACAATACATCACTACAAAACCCCCATAATACATAAGTGTAAATATAATCCACAAAACACATATTACTACATTTACACTATCATCCTACAAACACACATACATACATGTGACACTATACTTCCTACAAACACACATATATACATACGTGTACACATATACTCACTACAAACACACATATATACATACGTGTGTACACATATACGTCACTACAAACACACATATATACATGGTACAAAAATACATCACTACAAACACACATTATACATACATGTTTACACATATACATCACTACAAACACAATATATACATACATGTACACAAAACATCACTACAAACACACATATTCATACATTTGTCCCCTATACATCCTCAAAACACCATATTACATACTGTTCACATATACTCACTACAAACACACAAAAATTTAAAACTGTGTACAAAAACATCATACAAACACACAAAAATTTACTACATTGTACACATATACATCACTAAAAACACAATATATCATACATGGTAAACATTACATACTAAAAAACACACTTATACATACATGGTACCATATACATCACAAAAACACACAATATACATACATGTGTAAACTATACATCACTCAAAACACATATTAAAACATGTGTTACACATATACTCACTAAAACACACATATATACATACGTGTACACTTTCATCCACAAACACACTAATCATACATTGTACACATATACATAAATACAAACACAATAATATTTTAATGTGTACCATATACTCACTACAAACACACTTATACATAATGTTACCTTACATCACTACAAACCAATAATACATAAGTTTAAAAAATTTCATCACTAAAACCACTATATACTTCTTGTACACATATACATCAAAAAAACACACTATATGCTACTGTGTACACATAAATCACAAAAAACAAAAAATTATACATAATGTGTACAAATCATACTCAAACACACATTTTAAAAAACAAAACCGTGTAACATATACTCACTACAACAAATTTTAAATTCTGTGTACGCAAACACATCACTACAAACACACATATTCATACCGTGTACCATATACATCACTAAAAGCACACTTTTAAATACTACATGTTACACAAACAATCACACAACAAAATATATACATACATGTGTAACAAACACTCACTACAAACACACATTATACAAACTGTGTAAACATACACATCACTACAACACACATCTACATACATGTGTCACAACACACCCTACAAACACACATATTACATCTGTGTACATATACCATCACTCAAACACACATATATACTACTGTGACACATAGCATCACTACAAACACCTTTATACTACATGTGTCACACAAAATCACTACAAGCCCATATTAAAAACATGTGTACACAATACATCACTACAAACACCATATATAATACATGTGTAACATATACATCACTACAAAACACAATATACAACATGTGTACACATAAATCATAAAAACACACATATAACATAAGTGTACAAAAACAATCACTACAAACCAGTGCTCCCAACACACATATTACTACAGGTACACAAAAACCCATCACTAAAAAACCCCTGCTACCAACAACTATTAATACATGTGTACACAAACCATCCTAAAAACACACATTAAAATACTGTGTACACATACACATCACTACAAACACACACATATATATACATGGACAAAAACAACACTAAAAAACACACATTTTTACATACATGTTACACATCACACCCTAAAAACACGTGCTACCAACACACTATAACTGGGTACACACATACACGCTAAAAAACACACTACACAACACACTATATACCATGTGTAAAACACATACATCGCTACAAACCACTACTATCAAAACACAATAACATACTGTTCCCCACAAATCGCTACAAAAAACACTACTAGAAACCCAACAAAATACATTGTAAACATTATCACAGACAATCTCCTCTCTCCACCATTTTTAGTTAATTTAATATTAAAATTTGTAAGAGAATTTAAAAAATTTTTTGTTTTATATGTAATAGTGTTAAAATATTTTGATGAAATAAAGGGAAAAAAAGATGTAAATTGTAAGAAGTATAACTTGAGAGACTTGGGGTTTAAGAAAAGAAGTATTCTTATATAACACTTTTTTTAAGAAGAATTTTAAATTTTTAAAAAACTCTTCAGTTTTCATACAAACACTTCTCTCACTTCTTCATTAATGACAAAAAACTTTCACCGTCACAGGAAAAACAAAAACTTTAAATATAAAATAAAAACTGTCAACTTGGGGTGTTCCATCTTTTGACAATAAGAATTTTGGTGGTGGCGCCACAACCGGCCCTACGATGTGTGTTGCCACAATGGCCGTTGACTGTGGTTGCCACAACCTGGCCAGTCGACTGTGGTTTCCACAACCCGGCCCGTACACGCCCTACCTGGCCCTACGACCCACAACCTGGCCCCGTAGATGTGTTGCCAAAACCGGCCATACACCCCGACCTGGGGCCGTCGCGCCACAACCGGGGCCCGTACGACTGGTTGCCACAACCCGGCCGTCGGGGCTGTGTTCCCAAAATGGCCCCTAGACTGTGTTGCCACAAACCCGGCCCTACGCTGTGTGTTGCCCTAACCCGGCCGTACACTTGTGTTGCCCAACCTGGCCAGTACCACTGTTGGTGCCACAACCGGCCAGTACCACTGTGTGTTTCCCCAACCCGGCCAGTACCATGGGTTTTTTGCCCAACCTGGCCAGACGCTGTGTGTTGCCACAAAACCCGGCCCGTACGACTGTTTTCCACAACCTGGCCAAATTCGATGGTGTTGCCACAACCCGGCCAGTACCCCGTGGTTGCCCAACCGGCCCGTAACTGGGTTTCCACAACCGGCCATACACTGGTGTTGCCACAACCGGCCCCACGCTGTGTGTACTTCTCCCCGACTGTTGTTATGTACTGTGTGTATCAATGTACCAAAAAATGCATACTGAAACCCAAGTTGTAGTGCACTTGTTGCCAAAAAATATGCCCCAAAAACCCGGGAAATACGCTATTAGTTTTTTCACCCCCTCGTTGTTTGTGAGTGTATAAGTCGTCTGATACACCAAAAATTAATAAAACTGTATAAACGTTTGGTAAATATCTGTTAAAGACTTATTAAAGGTTCTATCTATCTGGAAGGATTTTTACCAGAAACTATTTTAGAAGATCGGGTGGGTTTATGCTGGGAAACAGATTTATGGCAGGACTCTGTTGGTTAAAGACTTTGGTAGAGGTTGTTTGTTACTTTAAAAATGAATCAAGTCGCTGGATTATACGTCTGTGTGATGGTGGTGCTCCACCGAGATTATCTTTTTAGTACTCTTTTTTTTTTTTAAATTTCTTCCTGAGGGGAGGGAAAATTTTGTCTCTTTTTGTCACATCACAGATAAATCGGTGCAGAGTTTCCTTAGAAAATTAATGATGATGATTTTTATGAGCAAAAAAAGTATGTCATTCATGACGTGTTTCTTTTTTCCTCAGAAACACAACTCGTAAAAAAAAACCCCACAAAAATTCAAAAAAAGAAATACATTCCCCGAAGTAAGGGGTGGGACCAAGCCCAAGGGGTGACACCAAATGCTAAAAAAAAAGGGGCCAATAGAAAATTTGGGGCTGACAAATGAGTTGGAAAAATATATTTTAAAAAAAATAGGAAAAAAGAAAAATATATGTGCCCCGGATCTTCTCATTGTGATAACGTTCCCCGAGCTCATAACTCTTAACTCTGGAAAAGCCCACACTTTTTCCCGAAAATTCTCAATCGTTAAAAGTTTGTAGAGGGTTTGGGTTATATCTGGTGTGCATACTCCCTAATAGACAACACATCATTTCATTGCCAAAATTCGATCGAAAGGTAATCACTCGTGTTTTCAATTGAGGTTTTGGGTGTGTCCCTGAAGTCTATGTTCTGAGTCCGCTAAACTTGCCCCTTTTTTTAATTTTCTAACGTCACCCTTTTTAAGGAAAACCCCGTCCCGGGGGATGGAATATGACAGGAAACCCCTCCAGGGGATTGAATTTAGGGGAAAACCCGCCCAAGGAGATGGATATGACAGGGAAAACCCCTCCAGGGCGATGGAATTGACAGGGAAGCCGGCAGGGCGATGGAAAAGAGAAGGAAAAGAGTTCGGGGATGGAAAAGAAAAGGGAAAAAAAGATCAAAGAATAGAAATATGACAGGTAAAAAACCCTTCAGGGGAAAAGGAAATGAAGGCAACCTTCAGGGCATGGGAAAATGAAGGGAAGCTCGTCAGGCCCAAAGGAGTTGAGAAGAAAACCCCTCCAGGGGAGATGGAATATAAAAAGGGAAACCCGCCCGGCAAAGGAAAAAGACAGGAAACCCCCAGGGCGTGAATATGAAAGGGAAAAACCCCCCAAGGGGACGGGAAAATTTAAGGGAAACTGTTGGGGGATGGAATATGACAGGGGGGAAAACCCCTCCAGGGAGATGGAATATGAAAGGAAACCCGCCAGGGGATTGGAAAATGACAGGGGAAAAACCTCAGGGCGAGGGAAAAATTTACAGGGAAAACCCCCCAGAGCGAGGGAAAATGACAGGGAAACCCACCCCAGGGTGGAATATGACAAAACCCATCAGGGAGAGGAATTGAAGGGAAACCCGTGAGGCGTGGAATGTGAAGGGAAACAAAAATTTAGGGCAATGGAAAAGAAAAAGAAGCCTGTCCAAGGGATGGAAAATAACCGGGGGGGAAAAAACCCTACAGGGCGAGGAATATTTCAGAAAACCGTCCAAAGCGAGGGAATTGACAAAAAAATCTGTCTACGAACAGAAAATTTTCAGCAAAACCATCCATTACAAGAAAACGACAGAAAAACAGTTCCATTTTAAAGAAAAAAAAAGAAAAACCCGCCCAAGGGGATGGAAAAGAGAAGTTCTGTTTCAGGACGTGGAACACGAAGAACCCGTCCAAGACGATGGGAAAAGCAGAAAACCCCTCCAGGCGATGAAAAAAATAAAGAAACGAATCCAGGCCCATGGAAATGAGGGGAAACTTTTAAAGGGCGTTGGAAAATGACAGGGGAAAACTTTCCAAGGCGATTGAAAAAGACAACGAAACTCGTCCAGGTGATGGAATTATGACAGAAAACTCGTCCCGGGGCAATTGAAAAATGGGAAGGGAAACCCCCCATGACGACGGGGAAAAGAAAAAAGGGAAAACCCGTTCAGGGCGGTAAATATGGAGAGAAACAAGTTCAGAGTTATGGATTATGACAGAAAAAGTCCCTTGCGACGGAAAAAGACAGGGGAAACCCCGGAAAGCTCGATGAAAAATGAAAAGGCACCCGTCACCTCTCATGGGAAAATGACAAAGAAACCCCTCAGGGCGGAGGAACGTGATGGGAAAAACATTCAAGGCGATGGAGAAAAAAGAAACGTCAAGGGCATGAAAAAGACAAGAAAACCCGTCAAGGGGGAAAGGAATTGACAGAGAAAAACCCGTCCAGGGGGGTGGATAATGACAGGTGGATAAAGAACTAATAATATTCAGTGCAATTTAAAATTTACCTAAAATTTCCCATACATTAAATATTTTTTAATAGCAAAACATTAGGGCTGAAGAAATACCATTGTGTGCCACAACATTCAGGGATAATATGTTAACATTTTAACATCTCCCAAAATTACAACACAACATGTTTTACATTTTGACTGACATTTTACACACACAGAAAATTAAAAACATAACATAGTATCTTTGACAAGCGTATGTCCGTGGCAAGAACCACCATCTTAATCTAGTTTTTATTGTCATCCCATAAAGTTTATTGTGTGTGTGTGTGTTGTGTGTGTGTGTGTGTGTTTTGTGTGTGTGTGGTGTGTGTGTGTGTGTGTGTGTGGTGGTGGTGTGTGTGTGTGTGTGGTGTGTGTGTGGTGCGTGTGTGCGGCTCTGTGCGTAGTTTTTTGCGGTTGAAGATGGTAAACCCACAAGCATTTTGCGGAAATGCGCAAATGAGTGTAAAAAAAAAGGTATGTGTAAGTTAAGAAAGTTTACTTAGGTCAGTACTGTAAAAAACTTAACAATTTATCTACTATTAAGAAAAGTAAAATTTCCAAAAAACCCCAAAAAATAGATAAAAGGGTTATTTTCCCGGTGCGCGGCGCTGTAATGATCGTTTTGCAAATCATAACATAAATAACCCCAAAAAAAAATATTTAAAATTTAATACTTTTTACAGTTTGGTGGGGTGGACGACATATTAACACACCAACCATCAACACACAATAAAAATTCACAAAAAGTACTTAAGGTTTTAAGTAAAAAAAAAAATTCCTTTTAAGTTATGAATTTTTGACATAAAATAGAACCCAAATTTTTTTGAGGCCAGACCTTGGGGGTGAACTGGACGGTAGCTTGGCTGCCGGCTGAATTTTGCCGGCTGTCTTGGTGGGGTAAATTTACTGGCGCAGTTTTCTGTGTGCACCTCCAGTAATTCCCCCCACCTGGACATCTCTACCGTAGACCACTAGACAAGGCCCCCTTTATCTAAACTAGATCACGAGGGTGGCGAGCGACTTTGGGAAAAATAACCCCGGGGAAGGCTGAGACTGGAAATTATCCTAAGGGAAGGAGGAAGGGGAGACACCGGGGCCCACGATGGATTCTGATACATGAACCTGGGGGGAAAGGGGAGTATACCCTGGGGAGTGGGGAAGGGAGAAAAACTGAAAGGGGGACAGATGGACCCAACACTGGACCTGGGGAAAGACGAGGAATGGTTGCTGGGCAGACCTTGGGGGGAAATGGGGGAAGGGGGAATATCTGAGGGGACACGATGGACTCCTGGACACATGGCCTGGGGAAACTCAAAAAAAACGTAAGTGGGTGGGGGGACCTTTAAAACGAACCACTGGCCTCCAAGTGGGGAAGGTCGGAACTAGAGATAATTCTTTAGGCTGACATGGCGCAAAGTTTTTTTTTAATTTAAAGCATTCGGTTTTGAGACCGGATACCTTTCTCGGATAAAAGAAGTATCTTATATATGCAAGGAACCCTTTTTCAGATTATCATTATTAAATTTTTATTATTATTGTTATTTAAAAATTTTTATAAAAGTAATAAAAATGAGTGTGAAACATAAGCCCGTAATTGGTCCACTACACAAATATAATCTTACCCTCTGGGTTTTCTTTTGTTGTTTTCAGTTCTTTTCCTTGTTTATTTCTGCTTACTCCAGGGGGAAGTGGAAAAGAGTTTTCCTCCCAAGCTTGCGAGTCGTAGGAGGCGACAAAGCCGGGACAATAGGTAGTACCCCCTTTTCCTTATAAACTACTAAAAATAAGGAAAGAAAAAAATATAAAACTGGGGGTGTTTGAATGTACGTGGATGTAAGTGGGATGTAGAAGAAAAGATTGCTAATGTTAAGAAAAAAAAAAAGTTGGAGCCTGGCCCTAAGCGAAACAAAAAGGGAAGGGGTAGGGGGGTTTTAAAAGGGGTTACGTAGGAGAATCGAAGAAAAGGGTTTGAGCAAGGAAGGGGTAAAAATGTTGAAGGATCAGTTTTGGGGAAGGGAAAAGGGGAAAAAAATATATAAAATTTAAGGATTTGTGGTTTAAAAAAAGGGGGATGTGAAAAGTGGATCAGTGAAAAATGAAAATGGATCAAATAAGTGGGGGGGTTTTTTTAAAAATAAAAGTTATGCATTAAGAGACAAAAAGGGGTTTTTTAATACTTGACGGGATTGGGTGGAGCAAAATAACATTTTTGAAGGATTTTTTGGGAAAAAAGGGAAACGGGACTTGATCCGAGACGGGAAGTACAGTGTTTGCCTTGAAGGAGGGGTTTTAATGTTTCAGTTTATAATGTAGTGTAACGCCTCCTCTGGCAAGACGTAAAAGGAGTGAAAATGAAAGTTTTTTTTTTTGGGCCCCCTCCTTGGTGGGGAAACGGCCGATGTGTTAAAAAAAAAAGGAAAGCAGCTCTTTTGTTTCCAAGAGAAAAAATTTACCGAAATTTTGTATTTCTTAGGCAATAAATTCCTGGTTACAAAAATAACTAAAAATTTTTATGAAACATTAAGGGGACGAAATTTTAAGGGAAAATATTTATCAATTTATCGAGGGAAAACAATGATATAATTACATTAAGGGGGTACAGTGATATATTATATTAAGGGAAACAAAGATACAATCTTTTAGACTAAAGTGTAACTTGGGTCCATCATCAAAACTTTTTATTGTTTCCAAAAAATAATTCTGGGCTTGATGAAAAATGGGGTTTTCCACATTATGTAATTACAGTCTATAAAAAAAGTACTATTTTATGTATCATGTTTTTAAATTTTAAAACGTGAAACCAAGATAGGCGGGGAATTTTTGTTAATGAATGAAAAAGGGGTTTAAATTTCGTACATGAAAAGAAAGGGAAAAAAAAAAAGGAAATTTGACTAAAGGACTCTGAAAAAATTTTGAAAAGAGGCAACGTTTTTACAGAAAAAATAAAAATCTTGAGGTAACTAAACTTGTTAAATACGCCGGTTTTTCTTACCGGGAGACTATTGAATAAGACACAGATACAAGTGATATGCAAAATGCAGGAACGACGGTGAAAAGTAAAATGAACTTTCAAAGCGCTTTTTAATTTCTCACATTGTCAAGGAACAGAAAAAAAAGAAAAACAGCAGGGTTAAAATTTTTGGTTAAAATTTTGCGGATTAAACTTTAAGGCAAAATACAAACCCGAACGTTTTTTAATGTGCGGGTGAGGTGGTCCCGGACCTGTCAACAAAATTTTTTCTACCCCAAAGGGTTTTAAAATTTTAACTTTCAAATTACTTAAAATGTTCCCCAAAATTTTTCTAATTTTAAAAAGGGTCTAATTTTATAATCCAAACTAATATTCCTATAATTTGAAAGTTTTTTTAAGAAACTTTATTCTATTTATTTTCTCAACCTTGGTCTGTTGTACAAATTTTTTGGGCCTTTTTAAAATCAATAAGATGGTTAAAAAAACATTCAAAAAAATAAACAATGCATAGACTCTTTTCCATTTAATTTATATTTATTTGTTGTAATCTTATTTGACCTTAATATTTAAATTTGATCTTAAAAAAACTTTAACACATTTTCTTAGAGGTTTTATAGACACGCCGACAGCCTTTTTTGAGGGGGGAATTTTTTAAACAAAAGTTTTTTATTACTGTATCAAGATTTTTAAATACAACTTTAATTTTAAAATTCGTAAGTAGAGAAGGTATATTTCAGGGTAATGGAGAACCAACATATTTTTAGTTGAATTAGGTTGTCGTTTTACGAATTGTAAAAGGTATTTTCTACGATTTTAAAAGATTATATCAGTAAAGTGAAGAACAAAAAGGCGAAAGACCGTGACTGGAACAATAGACAAACAACCCACTACTAATACTACTACAATACCAGTTTTACCTCAGCCACTACTACTACTACTACTACTACTACTACTACTACTACTACCACTACTACCACTACTACTACTACCACTACTACAACTACTCTTCCCACCTCTCTTGTCGCGTCTCCGCCAGCTTGACTATACAGTATAGTGGCTTATACTCTCCTTTCTGTAAAGGTCACTTTGTAAATAGTCCAAGTCGGACCGAAACGTCGTCGTAAGCTAGTCTCTCCTATGTGTGGGTTATTTGTATATCAATTAAATGTTTTGGGTATTTTAGATCATTGAAGATTTTTTGATCTATGAACTCTGGGCTGTAAGTACGCAAAGCTCTCAAAAATGTTGATGATAATACATTATTATTATTATTATAATCAAAAAGAAGCGCTAAGCCACAAGGGCTATACAGCTGATGATAATACAGATAGTTCAACTCTATCATGATGTGAAAAATTAGTACCTTGATAATGTGAAATATCACGAAATATCACATAATATCACGAAAATATCACATAAATATATATATATATATATATATATATATATATATATATATATATATATATATATAATATATATATATATATATATATATATATGTATATATTATGTGTGTGTGTGTGTGTGTGTGTGTGTGTGTGTGTGTGTGTGTGTGTGTGTGTGTGTGTGTGTGTGTGTGTGTGTGTGTGTGTGTGGTGTCGGATAAGACAAGGCTCAAGTTTGTGAACGATATTTTCAGTATAAAAATTCAATATATAGTGACCAGAGATTTCCAATATCATTTTTAATCAGAAGAATTCACAAACATGTCTTGATTTTTTAGACCTCATGGAACTGGGTGATGGTTTTAACTGTTTCTCTCTGGAAAGTTCTCTCCTTAAATAGGCTTTCGGCCTAAGGATGGTTCCTCACTAGGAAAACCTCTTAAAGCCGAGCGGTTTATCTCCATTGTCCCCTCTTCGTCAGGCACCTTTGCTATGTGGACTCCTTTCTCATCATAACTCCGAGAGGGTTTGACGTCCCGTACTCCAAAACA